>PVLA01003401.1:0-19196 GCA_004027455.1 Hydrochoerus hydrochaeris
GCAAACAGATTTGTTCAGCAATCCAGCAAGAACTTAAAAATATGGTTATCAATCCTACACACTTAAATATACATGCAGTTATATCTTCTATAGCACTTCCTATGTCCTCTTTTTTACAATAGCAATTACACATTTTAAAAATTTCATTTAAAGAAAAAAAAGCAAAACAGAAAAAAGGGTAGCAACAATACAGAATTCTAAAAGAAAAAAGAATCACTAGTTGGTAAATTACATATTGTCATCTTGGATGTAGTTGTTCCAAGTTACAAAATTAAAGGATACATAGTAGACATTCAAACAGTGAGACTGCAAACAGTTCTGCTCAAAGATCCAACAAAGATTCAGCAATATGGTCATCTATTTTACACACTCATACATGCAGATATATCCTTTAGAGCACTTTCTTTTACAATAGCAATTACACATTTTGGGTTTTATTACTCCTCCAATTCTTATTACTTTTTACACTAGAGACAAAATGTGATATTTATAAATATGATTCTTATTTATTTCACTAATGAGGATAGTCTCAAGTTGTCTCCATTTACCTATGAAGGCCCCAAGACCATCCTTTTTTACAGTTGAATAATATTCCATTGAATAAAAATACCACATCTTTTTCATCCACTCTGCAGTTGATGGGCATCTTGATTGTTTCCAAGATTTAGCTATTACAAATTGTGCAGCTATGAACATGGGTGCACATATATCAGTGTGATATGAACGTGTCAGTTCTTCTGGCAAAATACCCAGGAGGCGAATAGCTGGATTAAATGGAGCTTCCAATCCTAGTCTTCTGAGAATTCTCCATATAGATTTCCATAGTGGTTACACCAGTCTACGGAGCAGCATTCCTTTGTCCCCTGCAGCCTCGCCAACATTTGTTATCAATTGATTTCTTGATGCAGCTACTCTTTCTGGAGTGAGGTGAAATCTCAATGTTGTTTTAATTTGCATTTCTCGAATGACGAGTGATGATGAACATTTCTTCATGTATTTATTTGCCATTGGTATGTTTTTCTCTGAGAACCGTGTATTCATCTCAGATGCCCATTTTTGGAGAGGGTCTTTGAATTTGGGGAACTTGATGCTTTTCAGTTCTTTATATGTTCTGGATATAAGTCCTTTGTCTGAGGGTTGTTGGCTAAAATCCTTTCCCACTCTGTGAGTTTTCTTTTCACTGTGTTAGTGATTTCTTTCTGAACTGCAGAAACTTTTCAATAATATGAGATCCCATTTGTTATTCTTTGAAGTGTTTTCTGTGCAGTTTGTGTTTTGTTCATGAATTCTCTGCCTACCCCTATGTCTCTTAAGACTTCTACCTACCTTGTCTTCCAGTAGATTTAGTGTTTCTGTTTTGATAGTTAGGTCCCTGATCCATTTAGACTTTAGTTTTGTGCATGGTGATAGGCTTGGATCTAGTTTCAGTCTTCGGCATGTGGAGAGCCAATTTTTCCAACGCCATTTATTAAAGAGACTACCCTTCTTCCAGTAGACATATTTAGCCCCTTTGTCAAATATCAGGTGGCTCTCTTTGTGGTTGTGCTTGCATCTTCTAATCTGTTCCATTGATCGTCAGGTCTGTTTCTTTGCCAGTACCATGCTGATTTTATCACTGTGTCTTTGTAGTATAGATTCAAGTCAGGACTTGAGATGCCTCCTGCCTTGCCTTTGTTGCCCAGAATTGCCTTTGCTATTCTAGGTTTCTTCTCTTTCCAAATGAATTTTAGGAGTGTTTTCTCTACATCTGTGAGGTATGTCAGTGGTATTTTGATTGGGATTGTGTTAAATCTGTATAACAGTTTTGGGAGTACGGCCATTTTCACAATGTTTGTTCTTCCTAGCCAAGAGCATGGAATATCCTTCCATGTTCCAATATCTTCTTTAATCTCCTTTTTCAGCATAATATAATTTTTAGCATATAGGTCTTTTACATTTTTAGTTAGATTGATTCCAAAGTATTTCATTTTTTTAGATGTTATTGTAAAGGGCGGTATTTCCATAATTTCTCTCAGTGAGTTCTTTGTGTACAGGAATGCTATTGATTTTTGAGCATTGACTTTGTTTATTACCTCTAGTAGTCTTTTAATGGAGTTCTTTGAGTCTTCTATATAGAGTATCATGTCATCTGCAAATAGTGATAATTTAACTTCTTCCTTTCCTATCTTTACTCCTTTTATTTTTCTCTTTTGTCTGATTGCCCTGGCTAGTGTTTCCAGAACTATATTGAAAAGGAGTGGTGAGAGTGGACATCCTTGTCTTGTTCCTGTTTTTCAAGTGAAAACTTTCAGTTTTTGTCTGTTTAGTATAATGTTCGCTGTTAGTTTGTCATGGATGGCCTTTATAAGGTTGAGGTAGACACCGTGTATTCCAAGTTTCTGAAGGTTTTTTTTTTTTAAATTTTTATTTAAAGGGATAAAACAGAAGAAGGAGAGAAATATTACAGAATTTCAAAAAAAAAAACAAAAACAGAAACAGTAAGAAATTACTAGCTGATAAATTGCATATTGCTCTTTTAAAAATAGTTGTTCAAGTTACAAAATTAAAGCACACAAAATGGACACTCAAGCAGTGAGACTGCAAACAGATCTGTTCAACAATCAAACAAGAACTAAGAAATATGGGTAACATTCCTGCACACATAAATATACATGCAGTTATATCTTTTATGGCACTTCCTATTTTCTCTTTTACAATAGCAATTATACATTTTTTAATTAAAGAGGAAAAAAAAGCAGGAAAATGGTAGAAATATTACAGAATTTCAAGAAAAGAAGATAAACAGTAAGAAATCACTAGTTGATACATTACATATTGTTCTTTTAGAAATAGTTATTCAAGTTACAGAATTAAAACACACAAAGTGGACACTAAAGCAGTGAGAGTGCAAACAGATCTGTTCAGCAATCCAACAAGAACCTAGAATTATGGTCATCAATCCCACACATCTAAACATACATGCAGCTATATCTTTTATAGCGCTTCCTATTTCCTCTTTTTTTACAATAGCAATTATACATTTTTAAAATTTTGTTTAAAGAAAAACAAAACAAAACAGAAAAAAAGGGTAGCAACAATACAGAATTCTAGAAGAAATGAAGAAAAAGGAGAATGAGAAAAAGCCCCACTAAGAAATCAGTAATTTATAAATTACGTACTGTCATCCTGGATGTAGTTGTTCAAGTTACAAAGTTAAAGGGTACATAGTAAATATTGAAACAGTCACACTACAGTTTTGCTGAAAGATCCCACAAAGATTCAGCGATATGGTCATCTATTTTACACACTCAAACTTACATGCAGTTATATCCCTTAGAGTACTTTCTTTTCCTCTCTTTCTTACAATAGCAATTACACATTTTGGTGTTATTACATTTGTAGTTCTTATTTACTTTTTACACTAGAGACACAATATGATATTTATAAATATGATTCTTATTTATTTCACTAATGAGGAAAGTCTCAAGTTGTCTCCATTTGCCTATAAAGGCCTCAAGATCATCCTTTTTAATAGCTGTATAATATTCCATTGTATAAAAATGCCACATCTTTTTCATCCACTCTGCAGTTGATGGGCATCTTGGTTGTTTCCAGGATTTAGCTATCACAAATTGTGCAGCTATGAACATGGGTGCACATATATCACTGTGATATGAACTTTTCAGTTCTTTGGGGAAAATACCCAGGAGGGGGATAGCTGGATTGAGTGGAACTTCCAATCCTAGTCTTCTGAGACGTCTCCATATGGATTTCCATAATGGTTGCACCAGTCTACATTCCCACCAACAGTGGAGCAGTGTTCCTTTGTCCCTGCAGCCTTGCCAACATTTGTAATCAGTTGATTTCTTGATGGCAGCTATTCTTTCCTGGGTAAGGTGGAATCTCAGTCCTGTTTTAATTTGCATTTCTCGAATGACCAGTGATGGCGAACATTTCTTCATGTATTTATTTGCCATTTGTGTATCTTTCTCTGAGAACTGTGTGTTCATCTCAGATGCCCATTTTTGGAGAGGGTTTTTGAATTTAGGGGGCTTGATGTTTTCCAATTCTTTATATATTCTGGACACAAGTCCTTTGTCTGGAAGGTTGCTAGTTAAAATTCTTTCCCACTCTGTTGGTTTTATTTTCACTCTGTTGGTGATTTCCTTTGAAGTGCAGAAAATTTTAGTAATGTAAGATCCCATTTGTTGATTCATTGAAGTGTTTACCTTGCAGTTTGCGTTTGGTTCATGAATTCTCTGCCTACTCCTATGTCTCCAAGACTTCTACCTACCTTGTCTTCCAGTAGATTTAGTGTTTCTGTTTTAATATTGAGGTCTTTGATCCATTTAGACTTTAGTTCTGTGCATGGTGATATGCATGGATCTAGTTTCAGTCTTCGGCATGTAGAGAGCCAATTTTTCCAACACCATTTATTAAAGAGACTATCCTACTTCCAGTGGACATATTTAGACCCTTTGTCAAATATCAGGTGGCTGAGTGTCTTTGTAGTTGTGCTTGCATCTTCTAATCTGTTCCATTGATCCTCAGGTCTATTTCTTTGCCTGAACCAAGCTGATTTGATCACTGTGGTTTTATAATACTGTTTCAAGTCAGGAATTGAGATCCCTCCTGCCTTGCTTTTGTTGCCTAGAATTGCCTTTGCTATTCTAGGTTCCTTCTGTTTCCAATGAATTTTAGGCGTGCTTTCTCTAGATCTGCTAGGTATGTCCATGGTATTTTGATTGGGATTGCATTAAATCTGTATAACAGTTTTGGGAGTATAGCCATTTTCACAATGTTGGTTCTTCCTAACCAAGAGGAAGGAATGTCCTTCCATTTTCTAATATCCTCTTCAATCTCCTTTTTCAACATAGTATAATTTTCAGCATATAGGTCTTTTACATTTTCAGTTAGATTGATTCCTAAGTATTTCTTTTTTTTAGATGTTATTGTAAAGGGCGATATTTCCATAGTTTCTCAGTGACTTTTTTGTTTGTGTAGAGGAATGCTATTGATTTTTGAGCATTGACTTTGTATCCAGCTACACTACTGAACTTGTTTATTACCTCTAGCAGTCTTCTAATGGATTTTTTTGGGTCTTCTGTATAGAGTATCATGTCATCTACAAATAGTGATAATTTAACTTCTTCCTTTCCTATCTTTATTCCTTTTATTTCTGTCTCTTTTCTGATTGCCCTGGCTAGTGTTTCCAAAACTATGTTGAAAAGGAGTGGTCAGAGTGGACATCCTTGTCTTGCTCCTGATTTTAAAGTGAAAGCTTTCAGTTTTTGTCCTTTTAGTATAATGTTGGCCGTTAGTTTGTCATAGATGGCCTTTATAAGGTTGAGATAGACGCCTTGTATTCTGAGTTTCTGGAGGGTTTTTATCATGGACGTGTGTTGGACTTTGTCAAAAGCTTTTTCTGCATCTATTGAGATGACCATGTGGTTTTTGATTTTGGCTTTGTTTGATGTGGTGTATCACGTTTATTGATTTGCGTATGTTAAACCATCCCTTCATTCCTGGAATGAACCCCACTTGGTCATGATGTGTAATCTTCTTGATTATTTGCTGCATTCTATTTGGTAATATTTTGTTGAGAATCTTTGCATCAATGTTCATTAGTGAGATTGGCCTATAGTTCTCTTTTGGTTGGTTCTTTCTCTGGTTTTGTTATCAGAGCAATACTTGCCTCCAGGAATGATTTAGGGAGGATTGCTTTTTTCTCAATTTCATTGAAGAGTTTAAGGAGTACTGGCATCAAATCTCTAAATTTCTTGTAGAATTGAGTTGTAAATCCATCAGGACCTGGACTTTTCTTTGTTGGTAAGTTTTTAACTATATTTCCAATTTCAATAACTGATATTGGGTTGTTCAAAATTGCTATATCTTCTTGGTTGAACTTTGGTAGTTCATATGTTTCTAGAAATCTGTCCATTTCCTCTGTGTTTTCTATCCTATGTGAGCAGAGATTTTCAAAGTAGGTATTTATGATCTTTTGAATTTCCATGGGATCTGTAGTAATTTCTCCCTTTTCAGTTCTTATTGCATGAATTTGGGTTTTTTCTTTCTTTGTCTTGATAAGGTTAGCTAGGGGTTTGTCAATTTTTTTTATTCTCTCAAAAAACCAGCTTTTTGATTCATTAATTCTTTGTATTTTCTTTTTAGTTTCAATTGCATTGTTTTCTGCTCTAATCTTTACAATTTCCTCTCTTCTATGAGCTTTGGGTTTAGCTTGCTCTTTTTCTGGAAGCTCCAGATTGATCATTAGGTTGTTTATTTGTGCTCGTTCTGTTTTTTTTGATATGAGAGTTTATTGCTATATATTTGCCTCTTAAGACCGCTTTCATTGCATCCCACAGATTACAGTATGTTGTTTCCATATTTTTATTGAATTGTAGGTATTGTTTTATTTCTTCTTTAATTTCATCTGCAGCCCACTGGTTGTTCAAAAGGCTGTTATTTAATTTCCATGTATTTATATAAGTTTTACAATTTCTTTTGCCATTAATTTCCAACTTCATTGCACTATGGTCAGATGTTATGCATGGTATGATTTCAGTACCTTTGCATTTACTTAAGAATGTTTTATGGGATAGTATATGGTCTATTTTGGAGAAGTCCCATGTGCAGCTGAGAAGAATATGTATTCTGATGTGGTTGGGTGGAACACTCTGTAAACTTCTACTAAATCCAATTGCTCACAGGTATGATTCAGTTCTGTTATTTCTTTGCTGACTTTTTGTCTAGTTCATCTATCTCTTTGTGACAATGGGCTGTTAAAATCTCCTGTTATAATTTTGTTCTTGTGTATTTGGTTTTTCATGTCCATTAGTATCTGTCTTACATAGTTGGGTGCTTCTATATTTGGTGGATATATATTTATAATTGTTAGTTTTTCCTCTTGAATTTTACCAGTGAAAAGTATGTAATGACCTTCTCTATCTCTTTTAATCATTTTAGGTTTGAAGTTCACATTGTCTGCAAATAGAATAGATACCCCTGCTTTTTTCTGGGTTCCTGTTGCATGGAATACTGTTTTCCATCCTTTGACTTTTAATCTATGAGTTTCCTTTTGGGTCAGATGTGCTTCTTGTATACAGCATATTGTGGAGTCCTGTTTCTTGATCCATTCTGTCAATCTATTTCTTTTTATAGGTGAATTGAGGCTGTTTATATTTATGGATAGCACTGATATGTACTGGCTCGACTTTGCCATGTTATGGTCCAGTTGTTTTTTTCTGCTTTTCCTCTTATTTAATTGTTTATCCTACCTGGTGGTTTCTTTCTGTTGTTTTGGGGATTGTAGTCATTTTTATCTCCGTCTAGTATGTCCTTCAATACTCTTTCTAGGGTTGGTTTGGTGGACATGAATTCCCTCATTTGCTCTTTGTGATGGAAGTATCTTGTTTCTCCATTTAATTTGAATGAAAGTTTTGCTGGGTACATCAGTCTGGGTTGAAGATTGTTTTCTTTTAGGGCTTGAAATACCTCACTCGAAGCTCTTCTTGACTTGAGCGTTTGTGCTGAAAAGTCTGCTGCGATTCTAATGGGCTTTCCTTGATAGATGAGTTGTGTCTTTTCTCTGACAGCTTTCAATATTCTGTTTTTATGCTGTATGTTTGATATCTTAATCATTATGTGTCTGGGTGTGGATTTATGTTGATTGTGACTGTTTGGTGTTCTGTGTGCCTCACTTATCTGCATATCAGATTCTTTCCCCATGTTTGGGAAATTTTCTGCTATTATTTCCGTAAATACTTTATGTATGTCATTTGCCTGGACTCCTGTATCTTTGCTAATGCCCATTATTCTTATATTGTTGCTCTTGGCATAATCATGAAGCTTCTGGATTGTCATTTCATGCTGCTTTGTTGTTTTTAAAAGTTCTGTCCTTTCCTGATCACTAACTGTGATCCTTTCCTCAAGGTCTGAAATCCTATCCTCAGCTTCCCTTAGGCTGTTTTGCACGCTTTCAATAGAATTTTTTGTTTGTTGGATGTCTCTTTGAGTTTGTTTCATGAATTCTGCTTGTTTTCTATATTGTTCATTCAAAGTTTCAATCAGTTTCCCATGCTCATGTACTTTTTTCTCTAGTTCTTCTTTAGCTGCATTCAACAATTCCTTTACTAAAGTTGTTATTTCTATCTTTACATGGGAGACTGCTTCTAATTTGATTTCCTCTATAGCCTGATGCAGTTGTTTTTTTATTTCACTGGCTATCTTTTCAGAGATTCCCGGTGTGTAACTTTTGGGCTTCTCTATTTCAATGTCTCCTATACTTGCTTCTGTTTAACTATATGTTTGAGACTGCATTTTGCTTTTCCGTTTTGTCATTTTTACTCTGCCTGGTGTTTTCTATGTGTAGGAGGGAATTGTGGGGGTCGAGACGCCCGCCCCATGTAGAAAGACACCAACAGACGCCTTCTCATGCAATGGGCAAGGGGTCTTTATTGTCCAAGCATGCGTGGGGCTCACTGAACATGCAGGAACAGAGAGCCTCGAGTTGAGCCGGAGCAGGGCTTTTAAGCTTTAGAACAAAGGGAGGAGGGGTCTTTGCAAGCGTGGTCACATAAGCAGAAAGGCGTTGGTTAGTTTAAATGGCTTTTTACATTTATTGGAGGAGACGACCATAGGGAGGTCTAGAGTTGGGCAGCGGAGGGCGCTTCCTAATATGAGCAGCAGATGTGTAGGAAAGGTACATTCTGTAAATTCCTTGGTCAGGAGAGGGGGCTGTTTTTAATCTCACAACCTGGATTTCTAGTCAGCTCTATCCTTGTCCTTATCTAACTTAGGCAGCTTTAAACTATAACAGCTCAATTCCCGGAATATTGGGAGGAGATGAGCAGCATAGACCATGCACTTTTAACTAGAGAAAATCCTCTTACAGGATCACATACACTATTTTCAGACACAACAAAGTTGTATGGTTAGTTGTAGGGGGTTTTACTACTGGCCCTATTTATCCCCCGTACACCTCTATTTTAGGGGTATACTCACCACACTGATATAGTCAATCTGGTATAGTCCAAAGTTCACCACCTGGGAGCAGAGTTCCAAATTTTCTCACTCTAACTGTATATCACTGAGATCTTCTGCTGTTCCAGGTGGGAGTGCGGGCCTATCTGTAGCAGTCCAGGGCAGTTTTCCGTCTTGGATGGGCCTCCTCGGTGTTCCAGATGGCAGGGCAGGCCCACAGGGGAGGTTCAGGGTAGCCTACCCCTGAGGCGGGCTTCCCCTGAGTTCCAGATGGTAGGGCAAGCACACGGTGGAGGTTCTGGGCAGCTTACCCCTGATGCAGGCCTCTGCTAAGTTCCTAGTGGCAGGGCAGGCCCATGGTGGAGGTTCCAGGCAGCTTACCCCTGATGCAGTCTTCCTCTAAGTTCCCAGTGGAAGTTCTGGGCAGCTTACCCCTGGTGCAGGCTTCTGCTCAGTTCCTGGAGGCAGGGCGGACCCAAGGTGGAGGTTCTGGGCAGCCTGTGCCTGATGCAGGCTTCCGCTAAGTTCCCAGAGGCAGGGTGGTGTGGAGGTTCTGGGCAGCCTATGCCTGATGCAGGCTTCCGCTCAGTTCCTGGAGGCAGGGTGGACCCAAGGTGGAAGTTCTGGGCAGCTTATCCCTGATGCAGGCTTCTTCAGCTCAGTTCCCAGAGGCAAGGCGGTCCCATAGTGGAGGTTCTGGGCAGCTTAACCCTGATGCAGGCTTCTGCTCAGTTCCGGGAGGCAGGGCAGGCCCACAGTGGAGGTGCAATGTTTTTCTTTTAAACAACAAATTGGAAAAAAGTACAACTTAATGCAAAATAAGAATGCTGTCTTAGGTATTTTTTACTCCTGGCTGAGACAAAATACCTGATGCCCTAAGTTGGGAAAGGAAAGGTTTAATTCTTACAGTTTTGAAGTTTTCAGTCTATACTCAGTTGGCTCCAAGGCAGGGAGAAATGCAGGGTTTTTTATCATGAAAATGCATTGGACTTTATTGAAAGTTTTTTCTGCATCTATTGAGATGACCATGTGGTTTTTGTTTTTGACTCTGTTGATGTGGTGTATTACATTTATTGATTTGTGTATGTTAAACCATCCCTGCATTCCTGGAATGAACCCCACTTGGTCATGATGTGTAATCTTCTTGATGATTTGCTGCATTTTATTTGCCAATATTTTATTGAGAATCTTTGCATCAGTGTTCATTAATGAGATTGGCCTATAGTTCTCCTTTTGTTTGGGTCTTTCTCTGGTTTTGTTATGAGAGTGATACTTTCCTCCAGGAATGATTTAGGGAGGACTGCTTCCTTTTCAATTTCATTGCAGAGTTTAAAGAGTATTGGCATCAAATCTCTAAATTTCTTGTAGAATTCAGCTGTGAATCCATCAGGACCTGGGTTTTTCTTTGTTGGTAAGTTTTTAATTACATTTTCAATTTCAATAGCTGATATTGGGTTGTTCAAAATTGCTATATCTTCTTGGTTGAGCTTTGGTAGTTCATATGTTTCTAGAAATCTGTTCATTTCCTGTTTTCTACTCTATGTGAATAGAGATTTTCAAAGTAGGTATTCATGATCTTTTGAATTTCTATGGGACCTGTAGTGATTTCTCCCTTTTCGGTTCTTATTGCATGAATTTGGGTCCTTCCTTCCTTCCTTCCTTCCTTCCTTCCTTCCTTCCTTCCTTCCTTCCTTCCTTCCTTCCTTCCTTCCTTCCCGGGGATTGAACGCATGACTGTGCACTTGCCAGGCAAGTGCTTATGCCACTGAGCTAAATCCCCAGCCTTATTTCTTTGTCTTGATAAGGTTAGCTAGGCGTTTGTCAATTTTGTTGATTCTCTCAAAAAAACAGCTTTTTGATTCATTAATTCTTTGTATTTTTTTTTAGTTTGAATTGCATTGATTTCTGCTCTAATCTTTACAATTTCCTCTCTTCTATGAGCTTTGTGTTCAACTTGCTCTTCTTTTTCTAGAAGCTTGAGATGGAGCATTAGGTTGTTTATGCTTGTTCTGTTTTCTTGATGTGACAATTTATTGCTGTATATTTCCCTCTTAAGATCTGTTTCATTGCATCCCACAGATTACAGTATGTTGTTCTATATTTTCATTGAATTGTAGGTATTGCTTTATTTCTTTAATTTCATCTGTAGCCCACTGGTTGTTCAAAAGACTGTTACTTAATTTCCATGTATTTATGCAGGTTTTGCAATTTCTTTTGCCGTTAATTTCCAATTTCATTGCACTATGGTCAGATATTATGCATGGTACGATTTCAATACCTTTTCATTTACTTAAGGATGTTTTATGGGATAATATATGGTCTGTTTTGGAGAATGACTCATGTACAGCTGAGAAGAATGTATATTCTGATGTGGTTGGGTTGAACACTCTGTAAACGTCTACTAAGTCCAATTGCTCACAGATGATTCAGTTCTTTTATTTCTTTGCTGACTTTTTGTCTAGTTGGTCTATCTCTTTGTGACAATGGGCTGTTCAGAGCTTCTGTTACAATTATGTTCTTGTGTATTTGGTTTTTCATGTCTGTTATTATCTGTCTTATATAGTTGGGTGCTCCTGTGTTTGGTGTATATATATTTACAATTGTTAGTCCTTCGTCTTGAATTTTACCACTAACAAGTATGTAGTGACCTTCTCTATCTCTTTTAATCATTTTATGCTTGAAGTTCATGTTGTCTGCAAACATATCTACCCCTACTTTTTTCTGGGTTCCTGTTGCATGGAATACTGTCTTCCATCCTTTGACTTTTAATCTGAGTTTCCTTTTTGGTCAGATGTGTTTCTTGTACACAGCATATTGTGGATCTTGTTTCTTGATCCATTTTGTCAGTCTATTTCTTTTTATAGGTGAATTGAGGCCATTTACATTTATGGATATGACTGATATGTACTGGCTCGACTTTGCCATTTTATTTTTCAGTTGTTTGCTTTCTGCTTTTCCTCTTTTTTTTTTTTTTTTGGTACCAGTGATTCAACTCATGACCTCGTGCTTGCCAGGCGAGTGCTTAAGTCACTGGAACTAAGTCCCTTGTCCTTTTCCCCTTTTTAAATTGCTTGTGCTAACTCTTGGCTTCTTTCTGTTGTTGTTCTGGGGATTGTGGTTGTTTTTATCTCTGTCTAGTATGTCTTTTAGTACTCTTTCTAAAGTTGGTTTGGTGTACATGAATTTCTTCATTTGTTCTTTGTGATGGAAGTATCTTGCTTCCTCATTAAATTTGAATGAAAGTTTTGCTGTGTACATCATTCTGAGTTGAAAGTTGTTTGAAAATACCTCACTCCAAGCTCTTCTTCACTTGAGAGTTTGTGCTGAAAAGTCTGCTGTGATTCTAATGGGCTTTCCTTGATGGGTGAATTGTGCCTTTTCGCTAACAGCTTTTAGTATTCTGATTTTATGCTGTATGTCTGAGATATTAATTATTATGTGTCTGGGTGTGGATTTATGTTGATTGTGACTATTTGGTGTCCTATATACCTCACTTATCTGCATGTCAGCTCTTTTGTCCATGTTTGGGAAATTTTTTTCTGTTACTTCTGTGAGTATTTTGACTGTGTCATTTGCATCACTTCCTCTTCAGTGATGCCTATTAATCTTATATTTTTTCTCTTGGCATCATCTTGAAGCTGTTGGATTGTCACTTCATGCTGCTTTATTATTTTTAAAAGTTCTATCCTTTCCTGATCACTAATTGTGATCCTGTCTTCAAGGTCCAAAATCCTATCCTCAGCTTTATTTAAACGGTTTTGCATGCTTTGAATAGAAGTTTTTGTTTCTTGGATGTCTCTTTGAGTTTATTTCATGAATTTTGCATGTTTTCTATATTGTTCATTCAAGGTTTCAACCTGTTTCCCGTGGTCCTGTACTTTTTTCTCTATTTCTTCTTTATCTGCACTCAGTAACTCCTTTACCCAGGTTGTTATTTCTGTCTTTATATGAGAGAGTATTTTGATTTCTTCTATAGCCAGATGGAGTTGTTTTTTTATTTCACATGCTATCTATTCAGAGATTTCCAGTGTGTTATTTTTGGTGTCCTGTATTTCATTGTGTCCTGTACTTGCTCCTGCTGGACTAGATGTTTGAGAATTTGTTTTTTCTTTTTCGTTTTGTCATTTTCACTCTACCTGATGTTTTCTATGTGTAGGAGGGGAATCACACACTTTTCAGACTCACCAAGGTCTAACAGTTAGTTGGAGGGGGCTTTACTACTGGCCCTATTTACTATACACCTCTATTTTAGGGGCATGCTCACCACACTCACACAGTTAATCTGCTGTTGTCCAAGAGTTGCCACCTGGGAGTGAAGTTCCAAGTTTTTTCTGTGGGCTGGGATTCCACCAGAGTACATAGTCAGGGCCCGAGGCTGGATTCCAGGTCCTGCTAGCTGCTTGGTGTTCGCTGGGCGTGGCCTGGTTAGGGCCTTTGGTGCCTTTGGTGGTCTGCAATGCAGGGTGTGGTCTTACTGCCTGGGCTCAGTTTAAAGTCCCTTTCCGTGGGCTGGAATTCTGCCAGAGCACTAGGTCAAGGCCTGAAGCTGTCTTAGTTAGTTTTTACATGGAGATTCAATGTCCAGCACCACACCCACTGGAGCCTGCTGAGGTGTTCTGTTTGGGTGAGGGGTTCCTGAGTGTCTCATCCAGGTAGCACAGTAATCCACTGTTGTCCAGGGTTCCGATGTTCCTGGTGGAAGGGCTGGCCCAGCAGAAGCAGTCCGCAGTTTTAGGCCTGGGGTGGGCTTCCAGGATGTTCCTGGTGGAAGGGTTCAGGTTGCATTTAATTGGAGACTTTTGAACTTCCTTTACATGGACATTGAAATATTTTTTTGGATGTGAAACATTTTCTTTTAACTCAACATATCTTTTATTCTGAATTATACAAAATCAAAGCTCCAAAGAAGTACTGCTACTGTTGTATTTTTAAATGATAGGACTACATAATAGTATGAGTTTACTCAAATTTTTGTCAGTATATCATTTAATTTACTGACTATAATTACTAAGTTGTAAGAACAATTGTCTAGGGACTTTTTTTTTTTGTACTAGGGATCGAACTCATCGATTCCAGGCAGGCACTTAAGCCACTGAGCTAAATCCCTGGCCCTGAACAATTGTAACTATGTTAATACTTCAGGATTTTGATGTCTGATAAGACCTGAATATTGGACAATTTCCAATTAAAAAATTAATACTGCTTTTATTCAAAGAAGATACTTTATTAAAGTTCCCAAAGCAAATAAATTATTTTGAGTTTGAAGGGAAGAAAAAGATCAAATTAAAATATGAACAGAAAGTTTTCATTTAGTGGGAGCCAAAAATCAGTCTAATCCCCTTTGGCATTTCCAGGTTTTTCAGGGTCTGCCAGGCTGAACCCTTTGCTGCCACTACTGCTTTTGCTTTCTTCTCTCTCATTTTGCCTCCAGGATTTTGTCTGGCTCTCATCTATCCATACTAGATATCGTCCATTCTGGTCTAGAAGAGTCTTTGTTTCTCTTTATCTCGATTTTCATGTCGTCTTTTTCGTCATTCATCACACATTCCATTTTCTCTTGGCAATGTTTGGATTTCTCCCCAGTTGCTGTCTCGTGGACAACATTCATTAAAACATCACAGTCTGAGAATACTTTCAAGTCTGTTGAGCTTCTTTGGAGTATTCTTTGTTCTCTTTTCAGCATTTATTTATTTTTTTTCCCATTTACTCCATAAACTTTTAGCCATGTTGTGAACACACTTACCACAAAGAACTCATGCTCACCAGAGTGAAACATTTTCTTTTACTGTTTTTTAAACATTAGTTTGTCCTTCTCTTTTCTTGAAGAAGTCAGATATTTGTGTTTTGACTCTTCCATGAACACCGTAAAGTTTCTTCATTTTTCTTCATCTTTTCCTGTGAGTGTATTCTAAATACCCTGTCTCCGAGATCCCAGAGTCTGTTTTGCTGTTTGATTAGTTCTCTGATTGATGGTCTTTATTGCATTTTTATTCCCTTAATTAGCAAATTAAAGGCCATTGAAGGAAGGAATAAATAAAAATAGAAGCAAAACTTAGTGGAAGAAAAGTCATCAGTAATAACATAAGGTGTTTCCTTGAAATAATCTAGCAAATACTGAAGTTTCAGCAAACTTTATGATGCTGATCCTGCAGAAACTTTCTGCACTCTGCTGTGGTAACACCAGGCAGAGTTTAGGGTACTCAGTGTTTCTATACTGAGACCCTCCTGAGTGAGGCAGTGGTTGAATTGTATTCTTTTGTTTCAGTTTATTTTTTTGAGACAGAGTCTTATTATGTAGTTCAGGCTGGCCTTGAACTCACTCTGTAGCCCAGACTGGCCTTGAACTTTGGGCAGTCCTCCTGACTCAGTTTCCTGAGTGTTTAGATTATAGATGTGCACTGCCATACCTGTCAACTAAGTTGTATTTAAATTTTTAGTAAAACTGACATTCTGGTTCTAATGCCTCATTGTAAAAAGCAGGTCACATTTTGAGTAATCCAGGGATATCTTCAGAGTCCTTTGTATGGTGATCATTTTGGAGTTTATCTTGACATACAAGATTGGACTTGAGGGATAAACCTACCAACATTGAAGACTTAGTTTCCCATTTCCTCACTAGTTGATACTGGACCAGTCACTCATGTTTTCTCAGTCTACATTGTTTCATTATTAATATTGATTATTATCTGCTGTGAAGCATTATTATAATTTTTTTTTCTTTTTTTTGAGACAGGGTCTTGCTGTGCATTTCAGGCTGGCTTTGGGTTCACTTTGTAGCCCAGGCTGACCTTGAACTTGCAGTGATCCTCCTGCCTCAGGCTCCTGAGTGCTGGGATTACAGGAGAATGCCACCACACCCGGTGGCTTTTTTGGTGCATTATATGTATTATATAATATATGCTTTATTATTTATATATAAATATGCTCCTAGTGTAACTTATAACATGTAACATTTCTCAATAAATAGCAGTTCCTGTTACTAATCCCATGTTGTAGAGTATACCATCTTTTTTATTCAGTTACATTTTATGACTGCTAAGTAATGCTTGTTGTTTAATGACTGATGTTAATAGGAATCCAGATAATCCTATTTAAATAAGAATGAGTGTTATGACTGTCCAATTAGACATATAAGCCATGCTGATATGTTCTTAGAATCAGAAAAATGAGATTACATATATTTTACCTAGATTTGCAAGATGGATGTTATTAAACTGTTCTGTGGTAACTCATTCTACTGCTACTTTTCAGGAATCTGCTTAAGGTCTTTCCTGTGAAACACAGAGCCCAGAGTCTGGCCCTGAACAACTACACTGTGATTTCTTTTGTGAAGTCCTTAAGTCAAACAGAGGGGGATATTGTATAAGGCAGCACCATGCTTTCTGTGCTTTGGGAAGATGTGTTACATAATCTCACTCATAACTAGGCGAACTGAGTCATGTTTCTCAGGGCTTATGTTTGTATGTTTGGAAGCATAATGAGGAAACTTTTTAAGATATTTTTTTCTCAGAAGATTGATGTTTGTCTCAGAAGTTAGGTTATCTTTAACTTTCTCTATAACTACTTTTTTTTTTTTTTTGGTCTTTTTTGAGGCAGAGTTTCACTATATGGTTCAGGCTGGCTTAAATTCACAGGGGTCCTCCTGCCTCAGCCTCCCGAGTGCTGGGATTACAGGCTGTGCCTGGCTTTTCTAGTTTGTGTTGATGATACTTTTTGTTCAGACATTTCTTGTTATATTTCTCTGATAAAATTATTTTGATTTATCATCAGTGTTAACTTACAGAATCAATTTTTAACATATTCACAGTTTGGAACTTTTATCCTTGTGGAATTTTTTTCTCCGTCGTACCTGGGATTGAACTCATGACCTTGTGCTTCCAGGCAGGCACTATGCCACTGAGCTATATCCCCGGCCCTAAGATATATATAGATATCTCTATCTATCTATCTATCTATCTATCTATCTATCTATCTATCTATCTATCTATATGATTTTTTTTTGTACCAAGGATTGAATTTACAACCTCACGCTTGCCAGGCAGGTGCTTACACCACTAAATCCCTGGCCCTTGTGGAATTTTTGACATAGTCTAAATCCTCAAAATTGCTTTTCTCTTCCTACTGTGTTTATCTTGAAAGTAAATACAAACAGACTCATTTATATTATATTCAAAGCTAAATTTTCATTTGTTTAATTTCAGAGTGGGAAATGCAGCTGAAAACAGAAAGTTCAGCACTTCAGCAGGATTTGTTGAGGGGATATACATGCAGTGGGATACAAATGGTAAGTTTAACAAAGGATATTTTTTATCTTCTGTAGCCAGAGAAGATTAGGAATTCCCTTATGGAGAAACAGGACATGGAGAGATACTTGAGAAATAAGAGTCACACAAGGTACAGCAATATCTCTGAAGAGATACTTTATGATGAATTTAGAGATACCCAGAGTTAGCATGAAACTTGTGTAAGGCAGCACCATGCTTTCTGTGCTTTGGGAAGATGTGTTACATAATCCCCCTCTGTTTGACTTAAGGACTTCACAAAAGAAATCACAGTGTAGTTGTTCAGGGCCAGAAATGATGTAATTGCAACAACCAAGTAGTTTTATTTCCTTGTAAGTAAACCCATCTCCAGAGATCATCAGAGAATAAAAAAGGAGGTATACAAAGAGTGAGTCCCTAGTTGAGCTTCTCCAGTATGATGTATAGGTGAAGGATTTCCCTGGAAATCATACCAATATCTTAGTAATCATGTGAATCTTGGCTTTTTGGATGCTGATTAGATACTTACTTTTCTGAGTACTCTGATAGATGGTAAGGAAGATGATTGTATCCTTGCTCAAATGATTTTTCATATATCACCATGTATCAAGTCTTCGTACATGTTCGGGACTGTGCTGCAACACAGGGAAATAGGAGCAAAGCTCCTAGTGATGGTGATACAAGTTCACACGCAGGAGGTGCTAAGGCCCTGTTATTGGGAGAGACCCAGGTGTGGTTGGAGGGAGTGCGGATAGAGAGGAATCCTCGGACCACTGCATCCTAGGATAGTATATGGGAGACCTTAGAATCTTCTATAGGCATTGCAGACACTTCATTCACCAGTGATCATTGGCAGAGATAGTATTTGGCTCAAACTATCATGTGTGTGATGATTTAGAATTTGGTGACATTTGAGGATGTGGCTGTGGACTTCACCCAGGATGAGTGGACTTTATTGGACCCAACACAGAGAAACCTATACAGAGATGTGATGCGAGAGAACTATGAGAACCTGGCCACAGTAGGTAAGACTGCCACATTCCTTGTAGTTGCATAGGGAGCAGAAATATATCATGTACTTTGTTTCAGCACTTCTACTTTGAGTATAATTGGAAACAACAGAGATTCTGACCACTAACACCATTAATCTGTGGTGATTGTCAACAAATATAGTCTTAGGATCAAGACCATCACTCTCGCTATTAGAAACATATATTCTGATACTTCACCTTTCACATCAAATCTGAAAATTTCCTCTTGTTCCCTTGTCATCAGAAGATAAATGTTTGTTCATTTCTATGATATCCCACTGGAAGAAAAGTGGTAGTGGTTTTTAAATGTGTGTTCAAGCTTGAGTGTGGATTTTAACGGTTAGATATAACCAGCCTTAAATATTTGCATTTTGAGCTGTGTAGGAATAATTTTAATGCCTTTGTGTTAAAAATGTAACTTTTTAGTTGTGTGTGGTGGTGCATATCCATAGTCCAAGCATTCTGGGTTGCTGTGGTAGGAGGATTGCAGGTTTGAGCCCAGCTTGGGAAATTTAGTGAGACCTTGTTTCAAAATAAAATTTAAAAAGGAATGGGGATGTATGAAAGCTCTTGGTTCAATCGCCAGTGCTGCAAAAAGTAAAAAGTAGTTTTCTTATTTTTGGTACCAGGAGTCGAACTCAGGACCTCACACTTGCTAGGCAGGTGCTGTGCCACTGAGCTATATCCCCTGTCCAAAAATAGTTTTCTAGAAAGAGAAAAAAACCTAAAAAAAATTCAAAACATGTCAGTCAGGGGCAACAATGGTGTATACATTGCACATTGTGATCCCCAAAGTGTGTTTGGAAATATGAGGAAATATTTCAAAGACCATTTTAATCTGAAGGCTGAGTCTTTGGACTATAAGTTTTGGGATATTTTCAACTTCCATACTCTATTACCTAATCTGTCCAGCCTTTTAAAAAATAACCATCCCAGTAACCTG
>PVLA01003401.1:19296-215333 GCA_004027455.1 Hydrochoerus hydrochaeris
GTTTTTTTTTTTTTTTTTTTTTGTATTGGGGATCAAACTCATGACCTCGTGCTTACCAGGCAGATGCTTGTGCCACTGAGCTAAGCCCCTGGCCCTCACTGCTTTTTTCTACTTTGAGTTAGGCAGATGTTTCCTGACTTTGTTCCTTGATTCTATGGTTTCTTCTCACCACATTTAATTTTCATAGAAAAAGTTGTTAAATATTACCTTTTGACCCCCATCCTTACAATTGCCAAATTTTAGGCAAAAGGAAACCACTTGAATCTATGTTTATTTTTTGCTTTTGTTTTTGCATGTTTAATATAGAAACAAATATTAGTGATTTTTATCATTTTAACTTACTTAGTTTAGCACTTTGTTGTACAAATTCTTCTATGTTTTTCTTTTTCCTTTCAGAATGGGAAATGTGTTTTAAAACCAGAGCGGCAACTTTTCAGCAGGATGTATTTTGGTCAGATATACCAAATAAGATACAGAAGGTAAGATTTACTGTTTCCAACTTCAGGGAAGATTGTGAATTCCATGATGGATACCAGCACAAATGAGAGAATTTGGAGAAGTAACCTTATTGTTAGAGAGATACCCTGGTGTGAAACTTGATACTCAGAGTTCTCACAGACTTACATATTGCCATCTAAGTCTGAAAAATCTTTACTCCTTATTCATTTTTTTATTAGCAGGTAGAAAGCCCCAGTACAAAGGAGCTCTGTAACTCTCAGCAGTCTGCAAAAGTCTTCAGTGAATACAAGAGCACTCCAAATACAGAAAACACTTCAGAGTATTATCAGTGTGGAAAAGACTTCCTTCCACTGCTTAAGAAAACTTCTCCTGAAAAGAAACTTTTTCTCTTGACTCATTGTAAAGAAATCTTCACTCCAAATCCAGACAATGTTTACCAGGAAATATGCACTCAAAACAAATCTTTTGAGTGCAGTGACTGTGGGAAAGCATTTGTTAATTGGTCACAGCTACAGGCCCATGGGAAAACTCACAGTGAAGAAAAACCCTATGAATGGGAGCAGTGTGGGAAAGCTTTTAGTCACTCCGCAAGCCATTCTGCCTGTATTCCAGCACACACTGTAAAAGAACCTTATGAATGTGGAAATTTCTTCACATATTCTTTCTGCCTGAAAAATAAAGAAAATAGCAGTTGGGAAAAACTCCATGAATTCAAGGAATGTGGGCAAGCCTTCACTGCACCCTCAGGTGTTACTACATATTTACAAAGTCACAGGAGGGAGAAGTCCTATGAATGTAAGGAATGTGGGAAAGTGTTTAGTAAATCTTCAGGTCTCATGAAACATATGAGAAGTCACACAGGAGAGAAACCCTTTGAATGTGGCCAATGCAGGAAAGCTTTTGCATCTTCCTCATATCTCCTTGCACATTTGAGAACTCACACTGGAGAGAAGCCCTTTGTGTGTACAGTATGTGGGAAAGCATTTACACATTCCTCTTACCTTCGCATTCATACGCGGACTCACACTGGAGAGAAACCCTACAAATGTAAGGACTGTGGGAAAGCCTTCACTGAGCGGTCACGCCTTAATGTACATTCACGAACACATACTGGGGAGAAGCCCTATGAGTGTAAGGAATGCGGGAAAGCCTTTATTAGCTTTCGTCAACTCACCGAACATATGAAAACTCACACGGGGGAGAAGCCCTTTGAATGCAATGTATGTGCAAAGTGTTTTAGGAATTCCTCATGTCTTAAGAAGCACTTTCGAATTCACACTGGCATAAAACCATATAAATGTATGGACTGTGGGAAAGCCTTCACTGGGCGTACTGGCTTTACCACACATGTGCTGACTCATACTGGAGAAAAGCCTTATGCATGTGGGGAATGTAAAAAAGCCTTCAGCACATCTTCAAGCCTTATTGAACATATGAGAAGTCACACAGGAGAGAAACCTTTTAAATGTGACCAGTGTGGGAAGACCTTTGCATCTTCCTCATATCTTACTGCACATTTGAGAATTCATACTGGAGAAAAGCCCTTTGCGTGTACAGTGTGTGGGAGAGCATTTACACGTTCCTCCTACCTCCACAGACATGTGCGAACTCACACTGGTGAGAAGCCCTACGAATGTAAGGAATGTGGGAAAGCCTTCACTGACCGCTCATATCTTACTAAACACTTAAGAATACATACTGGGGAGAAGCCCTATCAGTGTCAGGAATGTGAGAAAGCCTTCATTAGCTTTCCTCAACTCACTGAACACATAAAAACTCATACTGGTGAGAAGCCCTTTAAATGTCAGGTATGTGCAAAATCCTTTAGAAACTCCTCATGTCTTAAGAAACACTTTCGAATTCACACTGGAATAAAACCATACAAATGTAAGGACTGTGGGAAAGCCTTTGCTAGGCGTACTGGCTTTGCCATACATGTGATGACTCATACTGGAGAGAAGCCATATGAGTGCAAAGAATGTGGGAAAGCCTTCACTACTTCCTCACACCTTATTAAACATCTTAGAAGTCATACAGGAGAGAAACCTTTTCAATGTGACCAGTGTGGGAAAGCCTTTGTTTCTTCCTCATCTCTTAATGTACATTTGAGAACCCACACTGGAGAGAAGCCATTTGAGTGTACAGTATGTGGCAAAGCATATAGTTGTTCCTCCAACCTTTGCAGTCACATGAGAACACACACTGGAGAGAAACCTTATGTATGTAATGACTGTGGGAAAGCCTTTGCTGAGCACTCAGGCCTTACGAAACATGTAAAAAAACACACTGAGGAGAAGCCCTAGGAATGTAAGGAATGTGGGCAAGTCTGCTGTTTCTTCATACTTACAGAGCCATGTAAGGATTCACACTGGATATAAACTTTCTAAATAAAGAAATGTTGCAAAGCCTTCACTCTTATTTTACTGAACATAAATATTAACTGGAGAAAAACTTTGTGTATAAAGAATGATGAAAATCTATTCTTAACATAAAAAATGTTCATCCCTGCCAGAAGTGGTGGCAAACATCTGTTACCCAGCTACTTGGAAAGCTAAGGCAGGATTGCGAGTTGGAGGCCAACCTGGGCAAGTTAAGGAGACTTCATCCCAAAATAAAATTGAAAATGCTGAGGGTACAGCTCAGTGATACAGCACTTTCCTAGCATGCACAGGGTTTGAGTTTAAACCCCAGTAGTTTGAAAAAGGAAAAATAAAATGTTGGTATATCTTTTCTGTTTATTTTACATATTTCTCAACCTTTAATAAGTGTGATTCACACTGAAGAGAAACTGCATAGTATGGAATATTGTAAATGCTTCCATGGATGCTGAAGTCTTGTGTGTTGACAGAAACATGAATTTCTAGGTGGTTCTATAGATATAGTTTGAATGATTTTAATATGTCATAAATTGTAATTTTTGTTCAATTATAAATAATGCCCCACTGCAGTTGTAATTTTTTAAAAATTTTATTGAAATATGTTTGAAAATGAAATCAGATGCATAACCAGATGTGTAGTACATGTTAAGGGTGTGAAATGATAAGTGCACTCAAGCTTAATATATCCCTTCTCTTGCATACTTATTCTCACCAACAGATAGATTTTTACATTCCCCACTCCCTGTGCTGGGGCTCCAGCAGAAGGCTTCTTTTATGCTAGAGTAGCATTCTACCACTGCGCTATACCCCTAGCCCCAATACTTACCTTTTATTTATCATATCATGTCATGAAAACACTTTGCTGTTGGCTTAAATTTCAAATATACCTAAGTGTAGGCCATATGTCTTGACTACTTATATATGCTGTAACTAACCCCTTTCTCCCAGTTCAGAGCTTCCCATAACCATTATCAGTCATGCTGCAGTGGTTTTTATTTTTTTTTTTCACTTATAATTGAGGTCACACCATTTTTGTATGGCTTATTTCACATAGCACAATGTCCTTTAGGTTGGAATTACTTTTTCTTAAGGTGATACCAGTATCTATATCCATATAGATCTATCTCATATTTTCTTTGAGTATTGAATGACACTTAGATTGTTTCCATACACTGGCTATTAAGAGTAGTGCTGCTGGGCTGGGGATGGAGGAGTGTTTGCCTAGAAGGCAGAAGGCTCTGGATTCAATTCCTAGTATGGTGATTGGGAGACCACTGCTGTTGAGTCGGATATGTTAGCACAATCTTTTTCCATTGGTCCCAGCTACTAGGGGCTGAGGTAGAGGATTGCTTGAGGCCATGCTTAATAACAGCAAGACACTATTTAAAAAAACAAAAAACAAGTGCATCTGCAGTGAACATAGACATGTAGCTATATCAGATACTGATTTTATTTCCCTGGATACACATCAAGAAGTGACTTTGCTGGATAATATTATAGTTCCACTCTTAATATTCTGAACAGCTTCCATACGTTTCCATAATGACTAACAATTTATATTCCCATAAGTAATGCACAGGGTTCTATATCAGCACTTTTAACCTAGTTTTTGTTTTTTTAAGTTTTTAAAAGTTTTTGCAGTACTGCTAATCAAATCCAGAATTTTACCCATGGTAGGCAAGTCCTCTATCACTGAGTTACACTCCTAGCCTTTTTTATTTTTTGAGACTTGGTTTCATTAAGTTGCCCAAGTTGACCCTGAATTTGTAATCCTCCTGATACTTCTGAGTATCTGGCATTACAGGCTCTGTTGATTTTTTTTTTTTTTTTTTTAGTAACTCTCTTAATATGTGTAGAGTGGTATCTCACTGTGGTTTTCCTTTGCATATTCCTGGTAACTCCTAGTTTAGAATGTGTTTTTATATACCTTTTAGCCATTTGCGTGTCTTTTGGAAAAATACCTATTCTGCTCTTTAGTCTATTTTTAGATTAAAATTTTTTTTGCTAACTTATTATCATTTATATGGTACACATTTTGCCCATATCATTCTTTATCTTTTCATTTGTTTGCTAAAACATTTTACTTTGATGTAGTCTAACATTTTTGCTCTTTTTGGCTATCATTTTTTAATTAGTACATATTTGTAGTATATAATCATTAAATTTATTGTGGGGAGTTGGTACATGTACATAACACATCTTATTTTTTTTTTCATCCCTAACTCCTGCCATCTCTCAGTGCTTCTTCCAGGTCTTAGTCCCATTTCCATTTTCAAAAGCTCTATTTCCATTTTCTTTTTTTCCTCTCCCTTCCGTCCCCTCCATCTCTTGTTCCCCTTCACATTTGAAAAAGATCCCCTACTTCCTGTTACCCTTTATTTTGCTGTTTATTTATAATTTGGGTTTCTCAAAGACACTATGGTATATTTAAGCTTGTGTTTCTGATTTATTTAAGTTGATGTAGCTCAAGACACATCCATTTACCTATGAATGATTCAAGTTTATCCTTGTTTATGGTAGAGTAGTACTTCATGGTATATAAATAGCACATTTTCTTTATTCAATCATCTGTTGATGGTATACAGGCCATTCCCAAGATACAGCTGTTGTTACATGTGTTTTTAAATAAGGGGTATGTATACATCACTTAGTTTTGTTTTCATTGGGTATAGTTTGGAAGTGAACTCCCAAAAATCATTGCCAAAATAAGTGCCGGGTAGTTTTTATTCTGTTTTCTCCTAGGACTTTCTTGGTTTCACAGCCTGAGGTTTAAATCTTTAATCTATGTACTATGCATCTTTGTGTGTGCAGTGGTCCAGTTGAATTCTCTTGGATGTGTCTACCCAGGTTTTACACTATCATTTGTGACTTTCCCTATTGTGTATTATTGTTGCTTTTGATGAGTATTATGTGACTATGAGTTTTTGAGCCATTCTGCTCATTGTTCTCTGATTTATTAATTAATTAATTAATTTATTTATTGTCCTGGGAATCAAACTGAGGTTCTCATGCTTGCTGGGCAGGTGCTGCACCACTGAACTAAATCTCTAGCTGTTCTCTGTTTTGATGCCTATATAATACTCTTTCACTTATTGTAACTGTGTAATATAATTTGAAATATGGAAATATTATGCCTCCAGTTTTGTTCTTTTTTTTTTTTTTTCTTTTTTGCGGTACCAGGGATTGAACTCATGACCTCACACTTGCCAGGCAGGTGCTTATGCCACTGAGCTAAATCCCCAGCCCTCCAGTTTTATTCTTAATCAAGATTCCTTTGACTTTTCAGAGTCTTTGAGGATGCAATATAAATTTTAGAGTTCTTTCCTTGACCTCCACTATCCTGTGGGGGGGAAAAATCCATTGGAATCTATTTTTTTCTTTATACTGGGGATTGAACCCAGGACCTTTACACTAAGCTACATCCCAACCGTTTTATTTTTTTTTCTAATTTTTCATCCCAGCCTTTTAAAATTAATTAATTTATTTTTAAATTTTGAGACAGAGTCTCAGTTGGGAAGTTGTTAAGAATGGACTCACACTTGCCATCCTCCTACCTCAGCTTCCCAGAATGTTGGGGTCACATGCATGCACCACCATGCTACCTGCCGTTGGAGTCTTGAAAATACTGACATTAAATATTACAGATACCTTTGGGTACTATGCACATTGTAGCAGATTCTTTCAGTCCACAAACACGGTCTGTCTCTTGTCTTTTTTCATACATCAGTGTTTTATGGTTTCCAGAGTATGGGCCTTTCAAAGTGCTAATTAAATTTGCTTCTATGTATTTTATTATTTTGATGGTATTCATTGAAAATATAATCATTTTCTTAATTTTTTAAATGTTCATTCATAGTGTATAGAACTACTAGTTTTTGTGTGTTGACAAGCACTGAAGTTTGATGACTTTATTTTTGTTCTAGTGAGACTTTTTCTTTGTAGTCTTGTTGTTTATATTACAGATCAGTCCATCTTCAGACCATCACTGTAACTTCTTTTCTGATCTGGAAGCTTTTTGTCTCTTTTTCTTGTATAATTGCTCTGAGTAGGACTTATGTAAGTACACTGAATAGAAATGGGAAGTGTGGGGTTTTTTGACTTGTTCTCAATCTCACATGAAATCCTTTGAGCTTCTCTGCATTTGTGATGGAAGTGTGAGCTTGTCATGTAAGGTCTTTATTGTGTCGAGGTACCTTTTGTATAATTTATTTATTGGAAGTCATTATTAGAATAACAATAGGATGCTGAATATTGTTAAATGTTTGCAGTTTTTGCTATTTGATTTCCCTCCATTTTGTAAATAGGTTGTATCACATTCATTGATATGTGCGTGTTGAAACATCCTTACATCCCATGGATTAATTCTACATGATCAATAATTTTAATAATTATTTTTACTTGGAATACACTAAAGTTATCTGTCAAAAGAGCAACAGATTGCATAAAAAACAAGACTATCTACATACATGTTGCACATAGGATACTTGCTTCATCTTTAAGGGTGCAACTGAAAGTGAAGGCATGTAAATGTGTAGTCGGCTATCATGGTGCATGCCTTTAATTCCAGCTGCTTGGGAGGAGGATAAAGCAGGAGGATTTTGATTTGTATGCTTCGTAGTATGACCTGTCTCAAAACAAAATTTAAAAGGTCTGGGAATGTATAGCTCAGTGGTAGATCCCTTGCCTAGTATGGATGAAGTTGAAGTTCAATTACAACTACCACAAAAGAAAACAAAAAGACAAAAAAATACATGCAACAATGTGGCTTAACTTTACAAATACAATTTTGAGAAAAAGCCAGACAAAAAAGAATGCCTGCCCCACTCAGACTAAGGCACTCAGACCTCAGTAGATAACACATATTGGCTTATTATCTATTGCTGCCTCATAATTCATGGCAAGGTTGGTAGGTTAAAGCCACACACATGTTCTTTGCTCAGCTGTGTTCTCTGTTCAGGATTGTATGCTGCAACTAAGACACTGGTTGAATTGTTTTCCCATCTGTTTTGACAAGGTGTCTACACTGATCAGTTTTCCCACCTATGGAACAAAATACCTGACACCACTTAAGGGAGGAAGAACCGGTTTACTGAGGCTCATGGTTTCAGAGATATTAGTCCCTGGTCATCTTAACTCCAAGGTGAAAGAAAACATTAGGTGGAAGGGTGTGATGGATGAAATCTGCCCACTTCATCACTTCATGGTAGCCATAAGCAGATAAGAAAAGAGCAAGAGAGGAAGAGGATGGGGGTAAGCATATACCCAGGTCATGTCCCTAGTGATCCAGCTCCAGACAGTCCTCATCTCCTAACGGCATATTTTGCAATAAACTCCTCAATGGATTTATTGACTGTTGAGTAAGGTGTGATCTAATCACCTTCCAGAAGCCCTACCTCTGAACATGACACTTTTGGGGGACATTTCAGATCTAAACCCTAACAGTATGCTTGTCCATTTTCTACAGCCACACAAAGTGCCTGAGGCTGGATATCTTGATATTTTATAAATAACTGAAGTTTTTTGTTTTGGTGATACTGGTTATTTAGACCCCAGGCCTTCAAAGTGAGCTACATTCTCAGGGCACTTTACATTTTTTTATTTTGAATCAGGGTCTTTCTAAATTATGCAGGCTCGGCTGTGGGTTTAGCTCAGCACCCTAAGTGCCTGCCTCCCAAGTGCAAGGTCTTGAGTTCGATCCCCGCTACCAAAAAAATAAAAAAAAATTGTGCAGGCTGGGCTTATGCTTGTAACTTCCACTGTTCAACCTCTCATAGTGCTGGGATTACAGATGTGAACCACCATTCTCTACTTCTATAAGAGGTTTATTTAGCTTACAGTTCACAGTTTACAGCTTACAGTTTGGAGGGTAAAAGTCAAAGATCATATGGTCCTGTCTGGCCTCTTAAATCTACCCTTGACTGGGTCATGATGTGACAAGAGAAGCAGAGACAGCTGTATGCAGAAGGGACAAAACACGTGGAGTGCCTGCTTTAAAGCATCCCCCTCACATGAAACATTTTTAAAATTGAGACAGGCACTCTCCACTAGTTTTGAACTCAATATGCAGCTCAAGCTGGCCTTCAATTTGTGGTGATCCCCCTGCCTCAGCCTCCCAAATGCTGAGATTATAGGTCAGTGTCACCTGTACTGGTGGATGAAACTAGAGCCAATCAGTCCCTTGTCTCTTCTGAGGGCTGCATCACAATAATCTTATTACTTTGTACTAGTAGGACTAAGCCTCCAGCATATGAACCTTTTGGGAACAAAACATACACAGACCCATAGCATTGTACACCAAGGTACATGCACATCTCACATTGCAAAATGCTTTCATTCTTGCCTATAGTCCCAAAGTCATTTTAATCTAGTAGTTTCCAGAATGTTCTAGAGCCAATAGTTATCCCTAGCATTCTATTAGAAATGTACATTCAGGCCTGGGGATGTAGCTCAGTGGTATATGCCTGCTAAGCATGCATGAGACCTTGGGGTTGAGCTGGCAGCACACACGTACCAGGGATTTAGCTCAGCAGCTCAAGCTCTTACCTTGTAAGCACGAGGCATGACTTTGATCCTTGGTACCCAAGAAACCAAACAACCCCCCCCCAAAGTAAATGACTTCAAGTTTTAAAAATGTACATTTTGAGACTGCCTTTAACGTACTAAGTCTGAATATCTCTTATTGGGTCCTGTTTTAACAAGCCTCATGTTTTAGCCTGGAATTGCACAGGCTCTTGAGCCTCCATTCCAGAAATGGGGGTAGGAGGTGGGGGTGGTGTGGCATGGCAATTCTCGCCTTTGGTCAATTGCATTCTTTTAGCCAATTAAGGTAACATCTGGTTCAGTATAGCCAGCTTTGCAAATCTCACTGAATAGGGTTGAAGTAAAGGTCAGGGAAAGATGGAGGCAAGTGACTTTATTTTGCAGGGGAACATGGGTTGGTGGTCTCCTACAGTTGAGGACAGTTTTCCATACCAACTGGTACTATAGTAAGTGGTAATTTTTCTCTTTCTGAAGAGAAAAATTAAGACTCGCTATCACAAACCATCTGGCAAAACATTCTGTGGTGTTGAAAAATATAAATGTTTAAATATTTGGTCTGGAGGCTGGGGATTTAGCTTAGTGGCATAAGCGCCTGCCTTGCAAGCAACTGGACCTGAGTTCGATCCCTGGTACAAAAAAAAGAAAAAATTGGTCTGTAGGCTCAGCTGCAGGGATGGAGACTTTTTAATGCGAGGCAGGAAACCCAGAAATTACTGAAGAATACAGATTCCTTTGGCCAACAATTAAGTATTCTGTACAGTTAATGATGAAAAATGAACAAAAATAAGGATAGTCACACATTTGATAATGGACATATGAATTCTTGATAAAATATTCATAAATCAGTGTTTAAAATAACTAATAAGTGCAAGATCAGCCACTAAAAACGACAGCAAAAGGGCTTACCAGAGAAATGTCAGAATCATTCCAGCATAAGTGCACAATGTTTAGCGCCATGTTATTTAACAGTAGAGAATGGAGTCAGGCTGGTGGTGCAGGCTTAAAATCCCAGCTCATTGGGAGGCTGAGCCAAGAATTCCAGTTCCAGCCAAGTACAGGCAAGTTAGCAAGGACCCTGTCTCAGAAAAAAAAGCAGGGGTGTGTGTGTGGGGGGGGGTGGGAGCCAGGGATATAGCTCAGTGGCACACGCACCTGCCTGGCAAGTGCAAGGTGGTGAGTTTGATCCCTGGTACACACACACACACACACACACACACACAACACACGGCCTAAATGCACCCTCGTGGGAAGACAACTATCATTTTCCGCCAGGGATATAGCTCAGTGGCACACGCACCTGCCTGGCAAGTGCAAGGTGGTGAGTTTGATCCCTGGTACACACACACACACACACCACCACCACCACCACCAACAACAACACACGGCCTAAATGCACCCTCGTGGGAAGACAACTATCATTTTCCGCCTGATGGGGGCCGAAGTGTCTCATGCCCAAACTGCGGAGTCCAGATCCTCAACTGGAGAGAGCGAGAGGAAGTGACGTCACATCAGCGCCGTCTCTTCCGGTCTAGCGGCTGGTTGTCAAAATTCCTTCCTCAGTGGTCGCTGCGTTCCTATCGGCTCTGGCGAGGCCAGGTAGGGATCTAGCCGGCGACTGGAGCGGACGGTGAGCGTTCGAGAGTGTCCGCAACTGCCGCGCAGCCTCGCGGGGGAGACCGGGTCGCTCCACTCGCATCCTTTTGCGCCACCGGGTGCCCGGCCCTCTGGGCCTGTGGCTGTGGAGATCCCACCCGCCGTCTCGGGGTTCGTCGCGAGGGCGCTTCGGGGGTTTTGCAGCCGGCGACCGCCTTTTTAGAACCCTCTAGAGCAGTCTCTGTGGATTTTTTTTTTTCCCAGAAGGCAAAGAATTTCAGACTGCGCCAGTGTCCCATTCCTCTCGCAGCCCACGCTGCGGGCTTCCAGTGACCAGTGAACTGGGAGAGCGAGCGCGTGTCTGGCCCGGCTTTGTCTCCTCTCGCCGTGTGTTTATGTCAGACACGTTGCATTCAGGCATAAAGTTGCTTTTCGTAGGTGTCTGGGGTGTGCCTCTTTCCGTCTGTAACTATAATTGCGTGTAGACTGCAAGTCGTTCTGCTAAAGGACAGTACTGTACTTTCCTGTTCTCTTCATCTGAAGTACCTAGGTTATGCCTTTCCACTGGGCTTCTAGACAGGGATCTGTGGGAAGAAAAGATGGGCGCCGTTGCATTATAATACTTCAATTTATCATTTCTCTCCAACAAACCCTCCCCTCCTTTTTTGAGCTATTGAAAGAATATTAGTTTTGAAAATCGCTGACATGCTTATTGAGCATGCTTGGTAATGCATCTGTTAAAATAAAAAGTAATATTCTGAATATAGAGCCTGTATAAGAAAGTAAAACTGTCCACATTGTTCCAGCATGTTTTGTAAACCTCATACTGTTTGAGGTTTATGTATCCTAGATTGTCACAGGTCTTTAAAGTCTCTTGACTCTGGAGCTGCGGCTCCTGTTTTGGTTATATTGTCTTTTGGAAAACTCACACGTTCTGATTGTATTCTTCCAGAAGTTTTAAATGTTTTCTCCCATTTCTTATATTTTCTGAAAATTGATGAGTGCCTGTGTTCCATCTAATGATGTTGTTAGGGAGCTTGTGGAGAAAGCTAGTATGTAATCGAGGAAGTAAATACGTCATTATAAATTGATAAAATTTGGAAGATTGAAGACAGTGTTAGTTTGTTTTATCTTTGGGAGAGTATGTGAAGCTAAGAAAAGAATTATAATTAACCCAAGACCAAAAAACAAAAACAGAAATGGGTGTAAGCGTCAGCTATGCTGAAGGGAAAGGAAAAAAAGGAATAGGAGATGGTGAACACTTTTTTGTCCGAATAGAGACAGAAGGGGTCCCAGGTGGGTTGCCCCCGACTCTGTCTTTTCCAAGGATTTTTTTTTTTTTAATCGGTACCGGGGATCAAACTCACAATCACGTGCTTGCAAGGCAGGCGCTTATGCCGCTGAGCTAAATGCCCAGCCCTGGAGATGGTGAACACTTTCTGTGGACTGGCAGGTTAAATTTATGGAGGAGACAAAGGGAAGTGCGTTAGGAATTATTCCTAGGTTTGATATTAGAGTCATTTTTTATATTTGGGGAGAAAAGCTGAAGAATGAATTTATTCTTCAGTATAGGACAGCAAAAGTGTGATATTGTGGCAGAGCTCTACCCAAAGGAATTCAGTGAGGGCCTTTTCTGAATAAAGAAAGGCAACATGGCACAATTAGTTCCTAGACACACGTGTAGTTCTAGCAAGGCTCTGTAACATAGATTGTACCCAGTCAGGCTGTAATGTGTTAGTGTGTTACTGTTTAAGGAAGATAAAGGTACAAAAATTGTGTAACAGAAAAAAAAAACAAACCCATGATCAGAGTGCAAAAGAGCAGGGGTCAGAGGGGAGGGAATATAGCTCAGCAACACAAGCACCTGCCTGGCAAGTGCAAGGTTGTGAGTTCGATCCCTGCTACAAAAAAAAAAAAAACCCAAAAAACAAAAAACTAAGGATACAGCTCAATGTCAGTTCCCATGTGGCCTCAGTCTTATGTAGCTTAACTGGGAAAGCGTACAAAGGGAGAAATCTGTTTCTACATGCATTCAGATCATGGACAAAGTTCATATCCTTGAAGTCACAGACTTTGTTGCTCACTGTTTGCAGGAGGCAGTTAATTCTTGCTACATTGCTCCTTTAGTATGCAAACTAGAAGTATCAGAACCTGTGTCAAAATTTGCAGTTTTAGAAGTAGGCATGGTGGTTTATGCCTGTAATCTCAGTACTCAGGAGGCAGAGGCAGGAAGATCGCCATGAATTCAAGGCCACCCTGGCCTACATAGTATATGCAGAGCCAGCCTGGAATACATAGTGAGCTCAAGGCCTAGAATACATAGCAAGACCATGTCTCAAACAAAACAAGAAACAAACAAGAAACAAAAACAAACTTGAAATCTTATTTTGGAGGCTATAAAGTGATAATTCAGTAAAGCATATGTAGACTCTGGGTATTGCGTATAACCAAAGGGAGGCAGAGGTGGGCTAGTGGGAGAGGTGGGAGGAAAGGGGAGAAGGCTTTTTGTGAGGAGATGGTACTCTTCTGAGGATGCAAAGGTGTTTATTTATATGAGGGAGGTGCTTCCTGTGGAAAACAGTAATTTCCATTAATTTTAGTGACCTGTGCCACATTTTCCTTTAGGTGTGGCTATGTGGAGGTGTGCATTTGTGCAGAGAGTGGGTAGTACACCAGACATGTGGCCTAAGCAGACAGTGTGTTCAGGAGGGAAAAGCAAAACAATTCTGTGTTTTGTGTCAGAGAGATGTCGCTGTGTGGAGGTCTAAGTGTGATGCAAGAATCTCCAACAGCAGGTTTCTGAGTTGAGGCTCTTGTCTAAGTCGATGGCATATCCTCAGTGGTGATATTTTGAGCCAAGACGGAGTCACCTGGTGTGTAAGAGTGAGGGATCCTTTTAAATAGGTACCCACTATATTGGCTTTCTGAGTTGTAAACTAACCCAGTGCAGCACCTGAACCAGTAGTAGTAGCAACACCAACAGTTAATAGAATGATGTTCAGCTGTACTTGAATTTTTTGTCTGGTGTTATATTGATTTTAGGGGAGAAAGCTTAGGTTCTTTTAGTAGTACCTGTAACTCTGGAGGGACTAAGGTTTGATCTGGCAAATCCTTGCTTTGTGGCCTAAATGTCTTTTGTGTATTTGTCAGGTGATGGATTCCCAGAGGATTTTTTAAAAAAAATTTTGAAGGCAATAGATTTAGGTAATGATTCAGTAACTTAATAAATTTAAAGACAAGGGCATTTGTTGACCAGGGCTTGTAGTACTAAGATGCCTGCCCGGTGTTTGGCCATGTGTATGGTTTCTTGGATCCTCCTGTCTTTTACTAGGGACATCCTCGTGGCTGGAAAGCAGCTACTTTCCACCAAGCTCCATCATATACATAGTCTAAGAATTCAGTAAGTTAGTCTCAGGCCTGTCTAGGTAGTCAAGGTGCCTAGAGGAGGCACATGTTCCTCTGCCACTGTGGTGTCTGGTAAGGGACTAAGGGTAGGAAAGCCACTGCCTCCTACAGCTGGAGTATACCCAGGGATCCCTATTTGGCTTAGTGCTAGGGTCCTTAGTGTGCAGGTCCTTAGTATGTGGATGGTGTTTCCACGGCTCAGAGCATAGTAGAAGCTGGGTATGGGAGGTCACAGACTGCGGGTCTGTGAGAGCCTCTGTAATTAATGGACACAGGAATGGCTAAGAGACTCCAGGAGATACTAAACAACAATTCCCAGAGCTTCTGCCTTAAGAGTTTTTCTTACTTTTTTTTTCTTTTTCAAAGGTATTAACAGGAAGACCTGTTGAATTTAGTTTGAATGTAAAATTTGTAAATGAGGACTATATTGCTACCAGAACCTGAAAGTAGCAGATGATTTTGGAGTTAGATGTTCTTTATTAGTGTTGTCAACTGAATCTTCTTGGAGAAGCATGAATGTGGTATCACATCTGTGTTCCTGTAGAAAGTGGCTGTCATTAAGATCTTCTAAATATGTATGATGACTGATCCATTGGAAAAGGTAGCTGGAAAAGGTATTGTATTTCTTTGGAGGTAAAGCAGAATGTAACTGAGTAGCTGTTGAAATAGGCACTTGCCAGGCATGGTGGTGTACACCTGTAATCCCAGGAGGCTGAGGCAGAAGGATTACTGCGAGTCAAAACCAGTCTGTGCTGCATAATGAGTTTAAGCCTACCCTAAACTATAAGTGAGACCTTATCTCAAAAAACAAAAATAACAAAAAAAAAATAGGCATTGAACACAACATGTTAAGCATATTTATAAAAGCCTAGTATTTACTTGGCGTTGGATGGATACAATCAGTAATTTCAGTAATATTGGCCCTTGATGGATTAGATCACCATATATAAGGCTGAGGAATCCATAACAAGGTACTTTTATTTTCAGATTTAAAAATAGACAAAATTAAGCTGAGTTTCAATCCTTGAAGCCCTATTTTAACACATATTGAATCTTAACTATTTTATTTAAGGATCCATGACTCCCATTTTGTCATCATGTGTTAAACTCTTATGTAATATTCATTATTTCTGTGTGTTTGTGTGTGTGTGTGTGTGTGTTGTTGTTGTTGTTATGTGTATGTGTGTTTTGGTACTGGGGATTGAACCCAGGGACAATATTTAAATTTAGTGGTATTCCCAGCTATACATATATTTTCAGCCTAAATATATACAATTTGAGCCCAAAAATTGATGATGCTGATGCTATGCTATTGTAGTGTATAATTGGTGCATTTTAGCAAATGTTAAGCTAAAGTCTAGTTACTGTTTTGCTGTGTCTGATGTCTTATTTTCAAACCATTAAATAATCTAAGGTGAGCTGCAGTATATTACACAATGGTGTTTGCTCAGAACTTGAAGCTTTAAAGTTCTTTCTTAAATTTTTTTTTCTTCCTTGGACTGGTAGTTCCCTGAAGCTGAAAGCCTCCCTCCCTTTCTCCTTTTCCGTTTCCTCACACTCAGTGCCTGCCTTCCTTCCTTTCTTGGCTTAGACCTTGAGCTGCTTGAGGTGGTAGCATTTTTAGCTTCTGTCTAGCTAAAGAGATAAGAAGTGGAGGGAAGGATGGCCCAGTGCCTCTTGGTAGTCTTTTTTCTTTAGGATAGACAGACACCCTTTTTCCCTTTCAATAAAAACTTTACAGTGTCTTACATTTCCAGGTAATCAGCATAGTCTTTCATCTGTCTTCTGAGTGGGGTTCCCTTACTTCCAGGGCAAATCAAGTACAACTTGCTGCTCAGCAGCCTGGAAAGCTGCGGGCTGAATGGGTATCCCCATTTGCATTGTTGAGTGTGAGCTTGAATTGCGCTTGGGACAAGTCAGTAATTCATTTTCCTCTGAGAGATCGTTGCAAGTTCAAGACCAGCCTGGACTACAAAGTGAGCTCAAGGCAAGCCTGAACTGCTTAGAGACCCTGTCTCAAAAAGACAACAACAAAAAAAAAATTTCCTCTGAGGGTGGGGTCAGCCATTCCCGAGAGTTCTTCATGGTGCTTCTTGTGGTCTGTGCTGCTCTACCAGTGGCCACTTTTCTGCCACATTCCTTGCTACTATTGCTTTCTTTTCTCAAACTGGGTTATGGCAGATCCCATTCTTGGTGGACTTGATCGTGACTCGGAGGAAAAAAAGGAAAAAGGAAGGAGGAGCATTTTTATCCCTGTCCCCCTAAGACCCTTGAACATGTGTCTGAGCTCATTTGTAGTAACAAATCTCCTGGTTGGGCCCTTTTATCTGCTGCTACCTATTGTCTTGCTAAGTATTTCTTGCTTTAGATTATTACCAAATAAAGAATTTAAAAGGCACAATTGAGGACATTCTTGCTCTCCTTGGTGTTGATTTCAGCCCCTCTGAGACTCATTGAGACCCTGTGATAGGCTACTGTGAGCTACTCTGGGCCCCCAGAAGCTTGTCAGTTAAACATCTAAAGAGGAGAGAATTTCAGTTACCTAGATATACATGTCATTTAGTTTATTTACTTTTTATTTTCTTCGTGGTACTGGGAAACCCAGGAGCTCATGCATAGTAGGCAAGTACTCTACCACTGAACTGTACCCTCTGGTCCTATTTTTAATTGATTTATTTTAAATATGTATACACAGATTTTATTTACTAGTATTTTATTGATACATAGGAATTGTATAAATTTGTGGGGTGCTGTTAGGGCTGGGGATGTTGCTCAGTGGTAGAGTGCTTGCCTAGCATCAGTTGAGGTCTTGGGTTCAGGCCTCAGAACTAAAAAATTTTGTTTCAGTTTCTATTTATGGAGTTCAGTGTGATACTTTAGTATTTGCATAGAATGTGTTTGTTCAGATCAAGAAAGTTGGCATATCATCTTAGACACATATCATTTCTTTACATTGGGAATACTTAAAACCTCTTGCCTGTTTTGAAATATTCAGCTAATTCTTGTCAACCAGTTATCCTACTGTGCTATAGAGCACTGGAAATGCAAATGGACCCCTGTAACAATCCATTTTAAAAGATTTTGCATGTGAGAATGAAAAGGAGCCAGGAAAGGGAGTTCTGATCTCCTGTGGCAGGGACCATCCCAGGGAGAGGTCACCCTGAGTCATGGGGCCCCTGCCATTCTTTCCTGCTTATCAAAGAGAGACAGAAATTGAAACCTAGGCACCAGATGGCTAAAAGCCTAAACAAAAAGGAAAAGTTGAGGAAGAGACAGCACTTTGGGTGCCTTGCAACTAAATAGGAATGAAAAAGAAACTTTAAACTTGAATTAATGTGCAAATGCCAGACTGAGCAAGCATAATAGTAGCCACATATTGGTCATTTTACTGTCAAACCCCTGAGTACCAGAGGAGAAAGTGCAGGACAACTGACATATGTGTGTATATATATATATATATATATATATATATATATATGAATATTTCATTATAAATGGAAGCATATGACAAGTTATATGTATGAGAAATTAATTAAAAGAAGTCCCATAATTTGATCTTATTGAAAAATCTAAAATTTGTAATGTTAAATTTATATATATAACAGAAGATGTAAAAGTTACTTGGGAGACTGAGGTAGCAGATAGAGGTCGGCTTGGGCAACATGAGACCCTGTCTTAAGGGAAAAAAATAAATAAAAAGGCACTGTTTGGGTTTTCAGCACACACAATGTAGATTTTATGTTACTATTTGCTAATATGGCTGGCTGGCAGAATTTCATGAACTTCATTAATAGGAAGACCCAGTTTGGAATCTCACTAAATTTAAACATTGTTATTCCTCCCACCCACACCTGGGAAGGTTCCCTGCTCCAAGCTGAGAAAACTGGTGGCATCACTCGTACTGCAGGCCTGCTGAGTTGTGCAGAATCACAATACCTGTTGCCCTATAGCACTCCACAAATAGGCTCTGTTTCAATAAATAATAAAAGTAAATTCTGTTCTTGTTATTTACTAACTAGCTTGATAGGTGGAACTCCATGGGCCTAATTAAAGTAGTTAACATGGCCCCAAATAAGTTAAGATCTTTAAAGATTAATATTGCTTATATGAAACCTAATAAGTAAAGAGTCGATTATCCCCACTCTTCTCCATGTGACAGGCCATTATTGGCTGTTGCTAAATGTAACAGTAAACAAGTGATGCCTCCCAGTGGAATACTGCAACCTCACAGCTGGATTCTGCCCTTAAAGGCTCTATGTCAGTACTGAGTGGTGTAATTAGCTTTGGTGACTGTACTCAGTCACGCCTGTTAATAATTTGCCCTTCTGTATTGGCTAACCTGTTCTGTTCATCACCTCTTTCAGCAGCCTGTCAGCCTCAGAGAGCCTCCATTGCCAGAGACGCAGATTTTACGCTTTCTAGCCCTTGGGGTATTGCAGCAACTGTACCATCACATATGGTCAGCAGAAGGCATCTGTGTTGTATCCTCCTTTCTCAAAGACCACAGGTACGACGAAACATTAGAGGGAACCTTTTTTTCTTCTCAGCACGGGGGCGTTGAACCTTGGGCCTTCACTGAGCTACATCTCCAGTCCTTGAACCTTGGGCCTTCACACTGAGCTACATCTCCAGTCCTTTTCTGAGAAAGGGTTTTGCTATTATGCCCAGGCTTGAATTTGTGGTCTTCCTGCCTCAGTCTCCCGAAGTGCTGGGATTACAGGCATATGCCACCATGCCACGGTAATTTATTTATTTTATTATTCATTATATTATTAAAATAATAATCTTAACCTTGTTCCATAAAGGCAGGAAGCCATGTCAGTGGTATATATTTTTCTGAGGGCCATTAACCCTATTGATTAGTGATGTTTAATAGTTTTTGATATACAGTACTTGGAGGTCATTTGCATCTTTTTTTCCTCCTCAATATTGGGGATGGAACTTAGGGACTTCCACGTGCCAGGCAAGCACTCTACCACTGGGCTACATCCCCAGATCTGTTTTAGGTTTTTATTTCAAGACAGGGTCTTGCTAAGTGGCCCAGGCTGGGCTTGAACCAGACATCTTGCTTCAGCCTCCTGAGTAGCTGGGATTATGTAAAGGCTTGTGCTACTATACACAGCACATAATTTCTTTTTACAAGTGCCTGCTTAAGTCTTTTGGTCATTTTTAAATCAGTTTACTAGGTTTTTTTTTCTTTTCTTTTTTTTTTTAAGAGGAGGGAAATTTATTGGAGGGAAGAATAGGAAATAGGAATAGCTCCTGAGACAGGAGTCGTCCCAAGTGGGTTGCTTAGTTTCCTAGTTTCCTTACTGCTGAGTTCCTTCTATATTTTGGATATTTACTCCTTATTGGATATATGACTTGCAAATCATTTGACTCTAAGTATGTGGATTTCTGAATTCTTTGTTCTGTTCCACTGGGCTTTTTATGTCTTTATATGAGGACCATGCACTTTTGCTTATTACAACTTTGTAGTGGATTTTCAGAGTAGCTGGAGTGATGTCCTTAGCTTGGTTGTTCTTGTTCAGAAGTTCTTTGGCTATTGCAAATCTCCTCTAGTTTTACATGAATTTTAGGATTTTTGAAGTATTTCTTGGGAAAATGGGATCAGAATGCCATTTTTTGTATGTTAGGCAAGTGTTCTACTATTGATCTATGCTCCTAGCCCTGCAGGTGATTTTTTTTTTTACCAGATTGAACACAGGCCTTCACACTGAGTTACACCCCCAACTGCTTGTTTGTTTTTTCACTCATTCATTCATTCATTCATTCATTCAGAGACAGCATCTTGCTAAATAGTTCAGGCTCGCTTCAAACTCAGTGATCCTCCTGCCTCAGCCTTCCGAGTGCTGGTATCAAAGTATATACTGCCACACATGTTTTGATTTTGCCAGGCTGGGCACCAATTTGTAATCCTGCTTTAGCTTTCCAGAATGCTGGGATTAAGACCTTGTGACACCATGCCTGGTTAATTTTGTTTGCTAGGAAAAATCTCCTTACTTTGTCTGTCTGTTCTATTTTTCTAGTATCTGTTTTATTGATTTCAACTCTGATGGAAGAAAAAGCCCTTTAATTTTTATTATTTCCTTGCTTCTTCTGACTTTGATAGTTAAAATAGTTGCACAGCTAGTTTCTCTTAGTTCATTGAAAACAAAGATTTGTGCTAATATTGTTTAGACATTATTTCATGTCTGTATCTTGCACTCTGAGTAACTACTATGAAGATAACAATACATGATGTATTAATTATTGTTGCTCTATTAGCCTGTTTTCAAACTGTTTTATTTTTATTTTTTTCTCTTTAAAAAAAGATGTGGTTTATATTATCACCATCAGTGTTAGCGTATTCTGAATTTAATTGTGTATTTATTTTATACATGAATTTTTTTGACTTTTTTTTGAGACAGAGTCTTGCTAGATAGTTCAGACTGGCCTCGAACTCACAGTGATTCTTTTGCCTTAGCCTCTGAGGGCTAGGATTACAGGCATGTGCCACCACACCCAGCTTTTATATAGTCACGTCAAGGTTTTTTTTTCACAAGGTTTTATACATTCACATAATTTTGTGTCACTAGTTAGTAACCTTTTCTTTCAATTTGAAGAAAACCTCTTTTGCATTTCTAAGTCAGTTCAGGTAGTGATGAAATCTTTGTTTTTGTTTTTCTGGGAAAGTGTCCATTCTTCATTTCTAAAGGACTGCATTGCTGGTTTTGTTATTCTTTGTTGTCAGGTTTTTTGCTTCAGCCTTAAAAATTATCCCACTCTTTCCTGGCCTGTGAGATCTCTGATGAGAAACCAGGTCATAGCTTTCTTAGACATTCTTTGTATGTGATTGTTTCTTTTCTCATGATGCTTTCTCATTTTCTTTGCCTTTGGTTTTTGCCCATGTGATATGTTCAGACGTCATCTTATTTTAATTGAATCTGATTTGAAAACTTTGCCTTTCCTGTATATGAACATTTATGTCTTTTACAAGATGTGGACATTTTTCTGTTGTGTTTTAAATAAGTGGTGTGGTCAGAAGATATGGTGAGTTAAATTTTTAACATTTTATTATAGTAAAAGACAAGTTGCCACAAATCCCCTAAAAATATTTCTTCTCACTTCAAATGCATGTATCCCATTATACTTTCTGTCTTCTGAAGCACTTCTGGAAGACCTATGGAAGTGTCTTTATGGCTGTCTCAGTGTCCTGAATTGATTCAAAATGTCTGTGACATTTTCTTCAAATAAAAACATGATGGTGTGTCCTTGTCCACCTGCTCACCAGATCTGGCGCAGTGTAACTTTTGGCTCTTCCTCAAACTCCAGATGGCTGTAAAAGGGAAGTGTTCTGAAGTGGTGCTGCCTCTGTGCACTAAGTAAGAGTGAAATGCAGAGCCCACAGCAGGCGTCTCAGTGTTTCTCCACAGTGGCTGTGTTGAATCTTATCAGTGCTTGAAATGTATTATGACTTCTTTGTGAAACATGATATTCTGGTTCTGATGCTTTGCATTAAAAGTAAAATATCCATATTTTAAGTGAACCAGATAAGTATCAGCTAGCACAGAAAGTCAGGTTTTTGGGACAAAGTTACAGCCAAATTGTAGTTCATCTCTTCCTAACTAAATGATATTGGAACAGTCTCCTGTGTTTTTTGCATCTAGGTTTTTTAGTTTTTAAATAGTGATGTCAGCCCTTCAAGGCTTGTTAGGATAATCCATCTTCTTGGGAAACTTAAACATGCAGGAGTCCTTGGTAAATGGCAGTTTATGTTGCTACTCCTCATGTTATGGAGCATATAATTTTCTAGTGGGTGTTTACATGTATCACCAGTAGAGAGAGAGAGAAGGAGAAGAAGAGGGAGGGGGAGAGAGAGAGAGCACTAATATGTAATACTTGAGGTCTAGTAAGTAATGCTTCTTAATGAATGATCAACATCTACAGGAATGCAAATAATCTTATATAAAAAGGAACACAGATTGCCACTGTCCTCTTGGATGCTTAAGCTGTTCTGATGTGTCACAAAAAAAGTGTTCAGTTGTGTTTCACTATCAGTCTTACAAGATGGAAGACATTGATTTGTCCCATGGTAAGTTCTGCTGATGTGGTTTTTCAGGGGCTCTTTTTTAGATTCCTCTGCAGAGTACACATTCAGTGGCCTGGGCCTTAGTAATTGCATTGCTAGCTCATTTCAGGAATGCTCCAGGGAGTACTTTGGTTGTAGGTGCAACTTTCGTCACCATTGCCAAGCGTATTGGTGAGCACCTATAATCCTGGCACTTGGGAGGCTGAGGTAGGAGGATCTCCATGAGTTTGAAGCCAGCCTGAACTACATAGTGAAATCATCACAAAACAAAACAAGCTCTGTCACCATGAATGGTTAGAAAGTGATGTTTTTTACTTGTACTTCTCCTTAGGGCAACATGCTCACCACCCCTCTTTCTGGCTCTAGGTGACATAGATTGCCCTGGCGTCATATGGCAATAGTGGATTTATGTAAGGTTCCCTAAGTGTGTTGGCTTATGTGGGACTTTTACACTAGAATGAAATGACTTCTAGGCATGCATGTGTGGGAGGTCAGCTCTGGATTCTCAGTCCTTTTTTTCCTACTAGGTTTATTTTCTGTTGGCCCAATCTGCTTTCATGAAGAACAGACAAAGGCAGAAAGCATGATGATTGACTGCCCGCCAAGTTATAAGGTATGACAAGAGTTTATCCTTCACAAAGGTAGTGGATATCCCAATTCATAACCCTTGCCTGGCACAAAAGGATGAGAGATTCCCGAGTCCTTGTGCAGTTCAGTCTCTAAGAGTTTCAGAGGGGCTGCCATAAACACAACCCTTCAGAATGAGAGTCTCAGCAAGAAGAGCAGCTGATCTGAAGCTTCTGTGGCTTTTTATTGATAGCACCAGGAAGCAAGGATAAAGGTTAAATGAAGGACATCTGTGTGGGACCGGGGAAGGAGAGGGTAATGACAAAGTAGTCTGCTACATGATTGATATTAGGGTCAATCTAAGTAATAATTCAAGTATAGGGGGATGAGAGCCAGGGGTCAGTCCTTAAAGCAGTGTGCCACAGGGACTTGTGGCCTTGCAGGCTATCTTTTAATCCATAGCCATTCAGGAAGTTTTGGTCTTGTGGCCCCTAAAAATTCCTTATCTCTGAATGTCCATCTCATGTAGACCTCTGGCCGATGCCCCAACAAGTATCCATCAAAAAACTGAATCCTCAGTTACATTTTCCCCAGGAGCAAATCTTCTTATAATTGGTGAAAGAGTACTCTGAAAATCATTCCAGCACTTCAGTAATTTCTAATTAATCTTGACTCTCATGGCTCTGACTACACATTCTTGAATTTGCTGCATGGTCTGATGATAAGGAATATGAAAGTATCATTTTCTCACATTTTTTCATCACTGTTTATCAAATGTGTGCATTTTGCTCAAGAGTGCATTAATAGAGGAAGTTAAGAAAGAGCTCCCAGTCTGGTGGTGGTGAGATAAGTTCATGTGATGTCCCAAAAATAACCATGAGTGAAAAGATGGATAGAAATGAGTCTCTAGGGCAGCGGTGGTGAACCTATGGCACAAGTGCCACACTGGGCTGTATCACTGAAAGCTCTAGAAGTTTCATCACCATGGCACTAGGCCCAGTGTTCACTGGGATAAGCCATGGAAGCATTCCCAGCTTGTTTTTATTTTTTAATGGTACTGAGCTACATCCACAACACCTTCTTTATTTTATTCTTCTTATTTTGAGACAGTAGCTTGCTAAAATGCTTGGGTTGGGCCCAAACTTGTGATCTTCCTTCCTCGGCTTCATAGGGTGCTGAGATCATAGATGTGCGCCACTACATTTTGCTCTCCCTTAGGCATGGGGGTCCTCTTTCCTCCTCATTCTCCATGAACACTGGAGATGTCACTTGGCTTAAACTAGTGTGTGTATGATGATTTAGGGCTTGCTGACCTTTGAGGATGTGGCTGTGGACTTCACCCCAGAGGAATGGGCTTTACTGGACCCAATTGAGAAAAACTTACACAGAGAGGTGATGCTGGAGAACTACCAGAACCTGGTCTCAGTAGGTAAGACTGCTGCCATTCTTTGTAGCCTCTCCTGGAACAGGAAAATTTACTGAGTGTTAAGATCAGCACTGTCAACTCTGAGTACAGTGGACGATAATGGAGGCACACTCCCTGCTCTAACATGTTATAGTCTACTGTAGTGGTTCTCAAGATACAGTCTTAGAATCAGTAAAGTCACTGTTAGTCTCTTAAAAAAGTACATTTTCAGTCTCTACCTTTGACGTAGCAAATCAGAAACTCTTCAGTTGGGGCCCTGCCATCTGTGTTTAACCTTTCTACCACACGAATTTGATACATTATATATTTTTTTGATGCACTATAATTAAGAAATATCAGAGCACTGGGTGTAGTGTCACATGTCTGTTATCCCAGCACTTGGGAGACTGAAGCAGGAGGATCACCATGAGTTTAAGGCCAGTCTGAACCTACATAGTGTAACCTTGTCTCAAAGTAAAAGAACAAAACAAACCAAACCAAGAATTATTGGTGGGCCAGGTGCCAGGTGCTATGGTGTGTACTTGTAATCTGCAGTACTTGAGAGGCCGGGCCAGGAGTGCCAATTTGAGGCCTGCCTTGGCAACTTGGCAAGATCCTATCTCACAAAATGAAAGGGCTGGTGCTTGACTCAGTGCTCCTTGGGTTCGACTCCATTACTACAAAAAGAGAATGAAAAAAAAATCACTGGTGTGGATTTCCCCCCATGATAATGAAGATCTCAACCAGGGTTGGTAGCATATACCTGTAATCCCAGCACTCTAGGAGGCTGAAGCAGGAGGATCATAAGTTTAAATCCTACTTTTGTTCTATGATAGTACTGTGTTCACTAGAATATTTAATTTTTAGAATAAGTTATTCTAAATTTTGATCCTTTATCCCATGATTATCCAGCATCATTTTGTTTATTATTATAATTATTACTTTCTTTTTTTCTGTGTTGGAGATTTCTCTCCCTGGAGAGTTTAGTGACTTAACAAGATTCTATTTCAAGATTTTAAAAAATCAGGGACTGGGGATATAGCTCGGTGCAAAGGCCTTGGGTTCAATCTCTAGTACCAACAAAACAAAACTTGTTTCATTTTATTTTCTATTTGGTTAATATTTAGTGCTTTGTAAGTGTCTATGTACATAATCATCACTTTGAGGTTTTTGGGTGTCAGAGATCAGTGCCTTTGAGGCACATACTGGGAAGACATTTGCATATTGAGGTTTTGCATATTAGAACTGTAGTTCCTAATTAGGTGTGGTGGTACATGCCTGTAATCCCAGTACTTGGGAGGGTGAGACAGGAGGGTTGACTGGAGTTCGAGGCCATCCTGAGCTACATAAGCAAATTCAAGGCCAGCCTGCATCACATAGTGAGACCTCATCTCATAAAACTCTTCAAAACCAAACCCAAAAGCTGTAGTTCCTAAATCATGGGAAGGTTTATTATGTCTTGTGTAAGCCACTTCCATTAAGGCATTTTTCCTTTTGTGTAGGATGTCAGCTCATCAAACCCAGCCTGATCTCTTGTTTTGAGGCAGAAGAAGAGTTAAGGACTGTAGAGAGAGGTGTTCTTCAAGGTAGGTGGTGTGAAAAATGTCTCTAGACACTGAGAAGTTTAGGGTATTTGGAGAATACCCAAACTTTATTCACTATTGTGGGATACCCCTTTGAGTCAGAATGCCAAGGCTATTGGGTTCAGAAGTTTTGGGATCTGTTCACATCCCAGTACCCCATTACTTTCCGTCTCTCCAGTCTTTCTTAAAATCACAACAGCCACCTATTCTTTTCTTCTTCGAGTTCATGGTTTTCATGTATGCTCTTTTTTCAGATCCTTCCTACTTTACTTCTATGATACTGTTTCTGTTCACCTGAATGTTTAAGTTTTAGAATGGTATTAATTTCTAAATTTTGGGGCTAGGGGTTTAGCTCAGCGGTATAAGTGCCTGCTTGGCAAACGCAAGGTCGTGAGTTCAATCCCCAGCACCAAAAAAAAAAAAAAAATTTCTAAGTTTTGATCCCTTATTCTAAGGATTGTCAAATTTCATTTATTACTGTAATTATTTCTTTTTCTGTGCTGGAGACCCAGGACCTTGCACTTGTTAACACAGAACCATATCTCAAACGTCTCAAACTTTAGATATAGCCAAACTGCTGAAGTATACCATGACTTTATAGCATATTTAATATGGAAAAGTGCATAAATGAGCTGATTGTTTTTAACTTTTGTAGCCTACTGTTTCATTGTGGAAACACATTTTGTTTTTCTCTTTTACTTCAGAATGGACACTGCAGCTTAACACCAAAGGGACAGCAATTCAACAAGATACTTTTTGGTTAAAAACATCAAATGAGATACAACTGGTAAGACTCACAAGAGGTATTTCTAATTTTCCACACTCAGGGAGGATTGGGCATTTCATGACAGAAATCAGACACATTTGAGAGCAGTACCTTTCACCCCCAGGGAGCAGTGTATCTGAGGAGATATCCCAAACCTGGTATGCAACTTCAGAGTTTGTTCAAAGGCGTATTACTCCATATAGTAACTAGATGTTGAATTTTCAAAATAATCTTGTGAAAATCTACAGGAATCTTTCTGAAATTAGAGAAGATGGCATAGGATCTTACAGTTGGATTCCTTCATTCTTACTGCATGGTAGCAGTTTCTGATGTCCCCCCCGCAAAAAAGGGCAGAAATTGTAATCATCATCATGAATATGGAATCTGCTATGTCTTCAAAAATAGTTTCTTTGGGAGAAATTTTTTTATTCACTGTTTTTGGTCAACAGGCAAGGAATCGACACATACAGTTCTATGGCCTCCAGCCATGTGGAGAAATCTTCAAAGATCACTCCTGCCTTCTGACACATGTGGGTACACAAAATGGAGGGAACACTTGGGATTGTGGTCAGTGTGGAAAAGACTTTCCTGTTTTGCACAAGGAAGTGTCTTCCACAGACCAACTTCCTACGTTCAGTCGGTATGGAAAAGTCTTTAGTCTGACTCAGAATGAGGCTTACCATACATTGTGTGCACAACCAAAATCTCTTGAATGCAGTGACTTCGCGCAAGCCTTCGTTAGTCAGCCACAGCCTGAGGCTGAAGGGAGAACTCTGAGGGAAGACAGACTCTTCGAATGGACACAGTGTAGAGAGGCTTTCAGTTCTGCCATGAGGCATGGTGCACATGGTCAAACCTACACTGGGAAAAAACCCTATGAATGCAAGGAATGTGGGAAAAGTTTTAAGTATTCTGCCAATCTTAATATTCACATGCGAACCCATACAGGGGAGAAACCTTATCAGTGTAAGGAGTGTGGGAAAGCCTTTTCTAGGTGTTACCCACTGACTCAGCACTTAAAAACTCACACTGAAGAGAAGCCTTTTGAATGTAAGGTTTGTGGAAAATGCTTTAGAAATTCCTCATGCCTTAATGATCACTTTCGAGTTCACACTGGACTGAAGCCCTACAAATGTAAGGACTGCGGCAAAGCATTCACAGGGCGCTCTGGCCTCAGTAAGCATCTACCAACTCACACTGGAGAGAAGCCGTATGAATGTAAGGAGTGTGGGAAGGCCTTCACTTCCTCCTCCGGCCTTATTAAACACATGAAAAGTCACACAGGAGAGAGACCATTTGAATGTGACCACTGTGGGAAAGCGTTTGCTTCTTCTTCATCCCTTATTACACATTCGAGAATCCACACTGGAGAGAAGCCTTTTGAGTGTAAGGTATGTGGGAAAGCATTTACATGTTCTTCTTACCTTCGCATCCATATGCGGACTCACACTGGAGAGAAACCCTACGAGTGTAAGGAATGTGGCAGAGCCTTCACTGAGCGCACAAGCCTCACTAAACACTTACGGACACACACTGGAGAGAACCCCTTTGAATGTACTGTATGTGGGAAGGCGTTCGCCTGCTCCTCCTATCTTCACAACCACATAAGAACTCACACTGGTGAGAAACCTTACATCTGTAAGGAATGTGGGAAAGCCTTCACTGTGTCCTCACACTTAAGTAAACACATAAGAATTCACACAGGCGAGAAACCCCATAAATGTGAGGAGTGTGGAAAAGCCTTCACTGTGCGATCAGGCCTCACTAAACATGTGCGTACTCACACTGGGGAGAAGCCCTATGATTGCAAGGAGTGTGGGAAAGCCTTCACCACATCCTCAGGCCTCCTTGAGCATATAAGAAGTCACACGGGAGAGAAACCATATGAATGTGATCAGTGTGGGAAGGCCTTTGCTTCTTCCTCTTACCTTATCGCACATTTAAGAATTCACACTGGAGAGAAGCCCTTTGAGTGTAACGTGTGTGGGAAAGCATTTACATGTTCTTCCTACCTTCACATCCACATGCGAACTCACACTGGGGAGAAACCCTATGAGTGTAGAGAATGTGGCAAAGCCTTTACTGTTTATTCACACCTAAGTAAACATGTAAAAACTCACACTACAGAGAAACCCTATAAATACAAGGGTTGTGGAGTAGCCTTCAGTACTACTTCTCATCTTCCTGAACATGCGAAAACACTGGAGAAAAGCCCTTTGGATGTAAGGAGTGGGGAAACTGCTTTAGGAAATCCACTTGCCTTAGTATTGCATTCAAGTTCACAGTGGCAAGAAGCTGTTTTGATGTAAGCCACACATAGTATTCACTTGTCCTGGTTGCTTCAGACCTTAAAGAGCTCAAGGTGTAAAGAATAATGTAAAGTAAATGTAAAGAACATAAACCATTATCACCTTACAATCCAGTTTGCAAGGACTCACCTTGAAGCTATATAATGTCAGAAACATGGGAAGACTTCTCTGTCTTGAGATCTCACTTAAATATGTGAGATCTCCCAGTGGAGAAAAGCTATTGCTACAACATGTGGAAAAGTTATAGTCTGCTAAGCACTTTGATGTTTGCCTGTGATATCACAATGAACGAAGATTTCATGAAAGTAAGAAATGTTAAAAAAAATCATTGTTTACATTATTCCTCAACCTTTAATAAAATGATTCTTGAGAAATTGTTCATGTATGGCATATGAAGATTACTTGAGTTCTGAAATCTTGTATACTGTTAGTCATGGCTTTCTTAGTGGTTTTATAGATTTATTTTGAACATTTATAGTTTCAATATTTGAAATATTTTTGAATACTGGTGAATTTTTACTACTTTTTGATTTTAAATATTTAATTTCTACCATAGCCCAACTTTTCTCCCACTTTTACAGATATAACTGACAACTTAAACATACATAAAACGAAATGATTTCCATAGTCAGGCTAATTAAAATACCTCTTACATGATATTGTGACCTTTATTTTTGGTGTTGTAGAACACTTCCTACTCTCAGCAAATTCAGGTATTGTTACTAACTATATTCACATACTGAATATGTCTCAAGAACTTAATTCACCTTTTAACTGAAAGTTCATGCTCTCTGACAAATATCTCATTTCCCACAACCCCCAGCCTCTAGTAACCACAATTGTATTTTTTACTTCTATGAATTTGACTTTTAGATTCCATATTTAAGAATAATCATGCAGTGCTTGTGTTTTTATGTCTGTTTCACATAGCATAATGTCCTCCAGATTCACCCTTGTCCTAATAGTAAAATTTCCTTTTTTTAAAGTGCAAACATTCTATTATACATGTGAATCATATTTCTTTATCCATTCATAAATAAAGGAACACTTAGGTTATTTCTATACCTTGGCTATTAGTACTGCAGCACTGAAAGTAAGAGTGCATGTATTTCTTTAAGGAGTCATTTTATTTCTCTGGATGAATGCTTACATTTGTGAGATCATTTGATTGTTCTAATTGTATTAGGAACTTCCACACTATTTTTCCGATTTCTCCACCATTTAGCTCTGTACGAGTGTTATGATTTCCTTCATATCGTTGCCAATATTCTTATCTCATTTTTTAAAATAAGCACCATCCTAACATGTAGGTTTGTGGTTTTGATTTGCATTTCCTTGATGACCAGTGATTTTAAGAATCTTCATATATCTATTGATCATTTACATATTCTTTTTATAAAATTACATAGGTCCTTTGCTTATTTTAAATTGGTTTTTCTTTGCTTATTTGTTTTTTGCTGTTACATGATTCTTTTGTATATAGAATGCTAATCTATAATTGGGTATATGGTTTACAAATATTTTCTCATTGCATAGGTAGTATTTCAATTTGTTGTTTCCTTTGCTGTGAAGAAGGTTTTTAGTTTGATATAGTTCTACTTTTAAAAAATTCCTTGTTTTTTGTTTTTGTTGACTCTGTTTTTGTTGTTTTTAAGACCAGTGTCATGAAGGTTTGCTCCTATGTTTTACCCTAGGAGTTTTATGGTTCACAGTCTCAGGTTCAGTCTAATTCTTTTAGGGTGGATTTTTGTGTATAGTGTGTAATAATGGTCCATTTGCATTCTTTTCACATGGATATCTAGTTTTCAGTCATTACCATATATGAGCAGAGTTGTATTCTTGTGATATTTGTCAAAATTAGTTGTCTGTGCATTTGTTGATTTCTTTTCTTTTTTTTTTTTTTGTACTGGGGATTGAACTCAGGGCCTTGTTCATGCTTGCACTCTACTACTGAGCTATATATCCCCAGCCTTTCTATTCCTTAGCTTTGGTCTGTGCATCTGGTTGTATGCCACTGCCATACTGTTTTGATTACCCAAGCTTTGTGATATAATTTGAAATCAGGATGAAATCCATATAAGTTACCAAGAAAAATTTAAATGACAAGAATCTGAAGGCATTTTTTTTTTTGGTTTGTTTTTGTTTTGACATAGGGTCTAGCTTTGCAGTTCAGACTGGCCTTGTAGAACAAGAATTTGAAGAGGAAAAAGTTGTGTTGTTTTATTAATTAATGGGTGTTCCAAAAAATGGAACATAAGGCATTGAAGGGTTAACATTCATTTGGAGAAATTGGTGCATATGGATACACTACTGATTTTTGTAAATGTATTGATTTCGTGTCCTGCTGCTTTCCTGAATTCATTTATTATGATCATTCTTTAGGATGATCATAATAAATCATTAGAATTTTCTATATTCAAGATGATATTATCTGCAAACAATTTAAATTCTTTTCTATTTGTATGTCTTCTCTTTTTCTTGGTTAATATGACTGGAACTTGCATTATTATGATTAATAGAAGGTAGAAGCCTGGGCACCCTTGTTCTTGTTTTTTGATGTTTTTTTCTGTCCTTAAGCTTTTCACTGTTTGAGTATGATGATAACCATTGCCTTGTCATATATTGTCACTATTATACCCAATTTGTTGAAAGTTGGTATCGAGAAAATATGTTGAATTTTGTTAAAACACCTTTTCTGCATTTTTTGCAGCAATTTTCCTTTCATTTTGTTGTGATGCATGACATTTATTGATTTTGCATGTGTTGAATCACCCTTGTATTACTGCTATAAATTTCAATTGCTGGTGATGCATGATCCTTTTAATAACTGTTTCAGGCTGGGTGTAGTGGCTCATGCCACTTGGGAGGCTGAGGGAGGAGGATCACTCTGAGTTTGAGGCCTGAAATGCATACTGAAACTTTGTCTCAAAAAGACCAAAAAAAAAAAAAAAAAGGTTTCAAATCTGAGTGGACTAACTTTGCCCATTGAAAGACAGAGTGGCTGATTGCATCAAACACAAAAGGCTGTGTGGTGCCTACAAGGGACCCTTTCACCTTTAAGGACACAAGTAAATGGGAAGTGTAGGAATGTGACAAGATATGCCTTGCAAATAGAAACCAAAATAAAATGGGGGTCACTATACTTGCCTCAGCCAAAATAGATATTAAGTCAACAACTGTAATGTGAAAAAACGAAGTGAGGGTGAGGAAGTCACCTCATCAAGAGGATAGAACACCTAGCTGGGTGCGTGGCACACACCTGTAATTCCAGCTACTTGGAGGCAGAGGTGGGAGCATCATACAGTAGAACCTTGGGCAACAGTGGGAGATGCTGTTTAAATAAGAAGTGTGTATATACCCTGTTTTATATACTTGTATGTATAAAATATATATTGTTATATTTATATATTTACATGTATAAATATTTTAACACTAAATTTATTGAGACATCATAAGATTAATACAAGTTACTTTTGGCCTCTACAGTTGTAAGAGTTGCTCAAAGCGGTGGCCACTAGCTTACAGACATTTATTAGTATGATCAACTGCTGAAGTTGTATACATCTTTTTGGTGGCTTGTCTCTCTCTGCCCTTGATGACACACAGCTAAGCAGGGGAATGTCAGCAGATCATCAAGAAATAGGTGGTAATACAAAAATAGTGTGGTCTTAAATACCCCTCTCAACAATGGATAGTGTAAACTGAAAATCAATAAGGAAACATTGTATACAAACTATACTTTATCCTAAATGAATTTAATATGCCTATTCAGAAAATCCTGTCCAAAAGCAGCAGAATGTATATTCTGTTTAAGTGTGGGAACATTTTCTAACATTGAGTATGTTAGACTTTATGCAAATTTCATTTTACCACTGTTTCCTTCATCAGAGTCAAGATTCATAATCTCACGTTGCATTACTCTTGATACTGTCAAAATCCACAGTAATTATGCTTATTTAGTGGTTTCATATTACCCATTTGTATGTATTGTAATTACTGATGAGTTTGAATTTACTTCAGTGATTCCCATTGATATTTTTTAATGCATCATTTTGTCACTATTTTTATTCTTAGAAATCTGAATGTATGTACTCTATTACATACATTTTTTCTGCTTTAGAAGTTTTAGTATCTTTCCTTTCTCATAAAGTGTAAAAAGTTTTGAACACAGTGATTTTTGTGACCGATGAGTTAGACTGACACTGAAATATGACTCAGAGACATACAGTGATCTATGATGAATGGTTCCAAATTCTTTGCCAGCTCTCCCAATTATGATCAATCACTGTTTGTTCTCCCTTTGTTTTGATTGATTTGTTTTTCCAGTCCTTCACACTGAAATATATCCCTAACTCATTTTTGTTTTTGAGAACTTGTGATTCTCCTGCCTCAGCCTCTTAGTGGATTAACAACATGGGTATATTATTTAACACTTCCTGTAGGTTAGAAGTGTAGGCATGGCTTAGTCATGATTTCTGTTGAGGATTCCATAAAATTGAGACCAGGTGTTGACCTGGTGTTTCTCAGGATGCTGACACATCTAAGGATGTGCTTCCAGTGCCACTTGGAAGGGTATATTGGGACCCCACCCCTTTCTCTTTGCTCTCCAATGGCCATGGGTTAACAGATTTCTGCCAACACCTGCTTCTGCCATGATGTGCTGCCTCACCTGAACAGGCACCAAAGCAACAAGACCAAGCCACCGTGGACCTCAGAAACCATAAGCCAAAATCTTTTCTCGTTAAATTCTTTTAACTCAGATATTTTGTTACAGTAACTGAAAGTTAAAACAGATAGTATAAGCACAAGGTATTCTGTCTGCCCCACTGAATGCAGGTATAAAACCTGGCAAAATGCATGGAGAAGCTTTTGAGGAATTTGAGAAGTAAACTGCCACAACCATATGGCTCTTGAGGTTACTGGGGTGAAGGACTACCAGAGGATGAGAAAACAGAGAAGGGACAAAGCTGGGGTCAGGTGGAGCCCTTTTTCCTAATGGGAGGAAAGGAGCTGCTCAACCACTGTAGCACATTTATTTATTATTCAGAAGGATGATGTCAGTTTCAACCCTGCGGCCTAGCAACCCATTGCTTGGATTGTCTAGGGGCTTGGTGTTTTTCACCTGGCTTGCCCTGGGCACTCTGTTTTTGGGATGGCAGCCCTGCATGTGTGGTCAGTTTCCAGCTTCAAGGGTTTCCAACAGTAAATATTAGGAAATAAGTGGGAAAAAAATCCCATAAGATTTCAAATTACCAGAACTTCCCCCTTCAGTATCATCTGATCTAAACAGTGCTGCTAAAAATACCCAGAAATGTATATAAATACCACAAAGTTTACAAAGCTCTCCAGTTCTTGCACAGCCCACAGGGAGGAGTCTTCCTCATGCTCACTGAGAGAGATGAACGCCAACTTCTTGTTTTCACTTTCATTTATCCCTACCCTTAAGCAGTCTTGTGGTGGCAGTGAGACCTGTCACACTGATAACCTGAGCAGGAGACTGATAACCACACTTGACTTACCTTTGAGTAGAGGTTCTGAAAGTACTGTAAGTCTCTGAAAACACAACTCACATTGAAGTTACAACCCACACAGTGCTGATTAAAACTTGCAAGTTGAACCCAAATGAGTAACTGGCTGACTTAAAAATAAACTCCATTCTCCACAGGATTGACTGGGGGGATTAAACTGTGGGCCTCAAACATGCTAGACCTGTGCTCTAACAGCAACATCCCCAGCCCTGTCTGTAAGGTCTAAATATCCAGGGTTACTCAGGATACTGTAGGATCTTGTCACATTCTCGAGGGGTCTGTGTGGTAGTACCAGAAGGCTAACATCCATGCTACCTATATGAGGAAGAGAAACTGGGAGGTGATACAAATTTTTAAAGGAGTAATGAAACACCAGTTTTGTGAAAAACAAATCTTGAAGTTCAAGAAGTTCAATGACCTAACACATGATAACTGAGGAAATGCAGACCGAAAGATAAACAGCTGAATGCTGAAGACAGAGAAAATCTTGAAAAGAGCCTGAGAATAACCTATTTTTTATGGGGTAAATGTAAAGGCTACAAGCAAATTGAACATCTTTTTCTTTGGGCAGTGCTGAAGTTTAACCTCAGGTCTTACACATTCCAATTAAGGGCTTTACCAGTGAGGTTCATCCTCAATCCCTAAGAGCATATTTATTTATTTATTTATTTATAATGTGTGTGTGGGGGTGGTGTTGATTTTTTTAAATGTTAATCAAACCCAGGACTACACTACACAAGGCCGTACCAATTATCTACACCACCAGTCCTGAATTAACATTTTTTAAGAACTGAGAAAAGAAGCAGAGACTTAGACATTGGTTTTCGATAAAGGGACTATATTCTAGGATGTTTGTTCTTTTTATTTGCCCGTAGTAATTGTCTTCATTACGTGCATGCAGCTGCTCAAGCTCCAGGTGATGACAGTTCTGTGTGTGTATTTGATGGTGACAGCTTGTGAGAAGCAGTAATATCGGAGGTAGGTTGTGGCAAAGCTGGCTGGGAAAATAAGTAGGAGCTTTCAATTACACAATCCCAGGACAGCACCAAGTAATTCCCCAAGAGCTCATATCTGAACTTCTCTTGTGCTCCCATGAGAACTGATAACATATAAAGGCACAGATGCCACAAGGAGCCCACTATTGTGACCCTTCACGGTAGCTCACTCTGTCTTCTAGACTAGGGTGTAGTTTTTTGTGTGTGCTGTTTTTCTCTTTCCCTCTTTTATTTGGCCAAGTTTGCTCTGCAGAGCCAGCTTTCCGCTCACTTCAAATACATTTTTGGTACCGTTTTGGCTTGTCATCCAATTCTTTGTTTGAGGCAAGGACCTGGAATATATGTGGTGAGTGAGCCATTTCTAAGAAACTACCTGATAACAACAGGACCTGCCAGGAGGCCCTCAGGTCCTGAGGAGGGGGTGTGCCCATGAAGAGGACTGTGTGTCCCCCATCCTCCAGTCTCTCTTTGCCTCCTGGGTCATGCACTTCCACAGTGGTATGACACTCTTGCCAGATGCCTAGAGCAGTGGTACCTCCTGACCTCAAACAAGGAACCAAAATTAATCTTTTTCTCTTGCTGTTGCCTAGTCATAAGCAATGGAAATTTAAAGGGAACTTGTTTGTATGCACATATTGTCCAAAAACTACCCGAAGTAATCCAAGGATGGTATTCAATCAAGTCTGCTCTACTATGATTTAACAAGTGCCACTGACCCCCCCCCCACCCCCCGGCATTACTTTCTGGTCAAAAATTGAAAAGCAAATCCTGACCTTCATATAGAAATGGAAAAATAAACACCATATAGCCAGTAGAATCTTTAAAGAGAGTGACATAGCTGGAAGATTCACATTTTCAGATTTCAAAATGTGTTACAAAGTTATACTGATAAAATAATGTGATGGTAGCCAGGTGTGGTGGTACTGCCTGTAATTTCAGCACTCAGGAGGCTGAGGCAGGGGATTCTCATGAGTTCAAGGCCAGCCTGAACTACACATAGTGAGATTCTGTCTCAAAAAATAAAAATCAAAGAAAATAATGTGGTGACTCCGGATAGACATATACATTAATGGGCTTGAGTTGAGAGTCCAGAAGTAAACTCTCAGAGATGATGAATTAATTTCTGGTAAGATGGTCAGAGTAATTCAATGGGATAGAAAAGAATGCTTTCAACAGCCACACGTGGTGGTGCATGCCTGTAATCTCAGTGCTTGGGAGGCTGAAGCAGAATGACTGTCACGCATCTGAGGCCAACCTAGGTTATGTAGTCAATTTAAAGTAGACCTAAACTGTACAGCAAGACCTTGCCTCAACAACAACAACAACAACAACAACAACAACAATAACCAACAAAGCTGGTGGAGCAGCCCACTAGCATGGAGTGGCCCAGTGAGGCAGTATATTTTCTACAGGGTTTCTACAGAGGCACTGGTTATTGAGTGAGGTGAACTAGTACTGTGTTTTGGTGCACAGACACATGGAACACAAGTGTGTGGTTAGGGCCACCATTTTATCTCAAAGGGCAAACCCTAACAGTCCTGGGCCACTTCATTGCCAAAATCTTGAAGTAGAGGTGGGAAGAGCCATCTAGTCATAGTAGACTACTGGCAGTTGGGAAGCAGACTAGGGGGAATTCTGCAGAGAGGTAGGAACTGGGGCCACCCAGACTCTGCACTTGTCTCAGACTACCATGAAGAAACAGATGTGGCAATAGAAAAAATAATCCCCAGGTAAAAAAAAGAAAATGCAAGACATGCCCAACAAGTCTGAAGTGGCCACAAATAAAAAGTAGAAGAGCTTAGGAAAATGATGGAAACCATGAATGCCCAACAGGAAAGAAATGGAAGCCATGATACAGATTCAAATGGATATCCAGGAGATATATGGCTTACATTGAAACTGCACATAACAGGTTGAACAAAGAAGACAGAATATCAGATCTACAAGTCAGGATTAAGGTTAGCAACATGAAAGGAAAGATATCTTAAAAATAACAAGGGACCATAAAAAAAAATCCAACAGTTGCAAGATGAAGCAAAGAAGAACATCAGATTGATCTGAGTCAATGAGAAAGTCAGACATAGTGCAAATGTCATAAAAAACTATTCATAGAAGCAACGGCAGAAAATTTCCCAAACATGGATAAAGAATTTGACATACAAATAAGTGAAGCATCTAGAATCCAAATAGCCATGACTATAATAAACCAATACTGAGGCATATAATAATATCCTAGAAATTCAGTATAAGAACAATATGAAAAGCAGGAAAAAAATAAAGGTGTCAGGGATATAGCTCAGTGGCACAGCACATACCTGCCAACTGTGAGGTTGTGAGTTCAATTTCTAGTACAAAAAAAAAAAGCAGTTAAAAGAAGTAAATACCCTATTAAGGGAAACCCATTAGAATCACAGAAGCCTGGCATGGTGGCACATTCCTGTAATCCCAGCACTTGGCAGGCTGAGGCAGGAGAATTGTTTGTAAGTTCGAGACCAGTCTGGGAGCCCAACGCCAGCCTGAACTGCATAATGAGACCCTGATTCAACAAGACCAAAAAAAAAAAAAAAAAAAGATTTCTCAACATAAAGCCTCAAGTTAAGGAAGCTTGCAGTGAGGTATTTCAAGCCCTAAAACAAAACAACCTCCAACCCAGATTGATGTGCCCCACAAAATTATCTTTCAAAATCAATGGGGAAATAAGATATTTCCATGATAAAGAACAACAGAAGAAATTCATGGCAGTCAAATCAGTTCTCCAAAATGCTTTGAAGGATATTCTAGAAAGAGATAAGATCACAATTCTAAGAACACCAAAAGAAGCCAACAGGCAGGATAAGCAATTAAACACAGGATAGACAGGGTACCAGGAACAGGAAAATAATATGAGAAAGATAAGCCAATACATATCTGTTATAACCATCAATGAAAATGGTCTCATTCACCAATCAAAAGAAACAGTTTGGCACAATGGATCAAGAAGCAATATTGAATAATATGCTGCATACAAGAAACACATTTTAGTCAAAAAGAAATTCATATAGTGAAAGTCAAAGGATGGAAAACAATACTTCATGTGACAGGAACCTGGAAAAAAGCAGGGATAGCTATTCTATTTGGAAACACTATGGACTTCAAGGAAGACTGATCAAAGGAGATGAACAAGGTCACTACACACTTACTAAGGGAAAATTCTAAGAAGAAGAGATAACAACCACAAATATATATGCAACAAATACAGGTGCATTCAACTTCATAAAGCAAGTATTAATAGACATGAAAAATTAAACACCAACACAGTTGTAATTAGAGACCTTAATACCACCCATTACAAATACACAAGTCAACTAGACCAAAAAATCAACAAAGAAATATCAGAATTGAACCAAACCTGTGAAAAAATGGACTTAGTAGATGTTTACAGTGTCCCATCCCACAACATCAGAATACACATTCTTCTCAGCGGCATATGGGATATTCTCCAAAGTAGACCACATGCTAGACCACAGAACATGCAAAAGTAAATGCAAAGGAAATTATCAATGAAAGTGGAAATCAATGGCAAAATAACCCTACAAAAACTATATAAACACATGGAAATTAACCCACCCTGAAGAACCAGTGGGTCACAGATGAAATTAAAGAAGAAACCAGCTGGGGATTTAGCTCAGCCGCATAAGTGCCTGCCTTGGAAGTGCATGGTTGTGAATTCAATCCCCAGTACCAAAAAAAAAAAAAGAAACCAAACTGTATGGACAAATGATATTGCTGATACAACATACTGTAACTTATTGGACACAATGAAAGCAGTCCTAAGAGAGAAACTGATAGAATGAAATTTCACATCTGGAAAACAGAACTAGCTTAAATAAACAACCTAATGTTGAACCTCAAACTTCTATAAAAAAATAACAAATGAAACCCAAAGCCCTTATGAGGGAGAATATAAAGATACGAGCAAAAATTAATGCAATAGAGACTAAGAGAAGAGAAAAAAGAATCAGAGAATTTCAGAGTTGGTTCTTTCAAAGATTAAATAACATTCATGAATCCTTAGCCAATCTTATCAAAAAGAGATGAAAAAGACAAATTCATGCCACTACAAAAGAGAAGAGTGAAATCACAAAGGATCCTGTGGAAATCCAGAAGATCATCAATATGTACTTTGAGAAACTTTATTCTAAAAGATGGAAAACACAGAAGAAATGGACAGATTCCTAGGTTCATATAAATTGCTCAAACTGAATCAAAAAGATATAAGAATTCTAAATAAAACAATCGCAGTCAATAAAATTGAAAGTTAAAAACATGCCAACAGGAAAAAAAAAAACCTACTCCTGATGAATTCACTGCTGAATTCTGAGACATTTAGAGAAGATCTAATGGCAGTACTGATGAAATAATGATATTAAAAAGGAAACAATACCCCCAAAGTCATTCCTGGAAAAAAATATTACCCTGATACCAAAACTAGAGAAAAACCCAACCAAAAAAGAAAACTATAGGCCAATCTCACTAAGGAACATATCCAAAAATTCTCAATAAGATACTGGCAAACAGAATGTAGCAAATCATCAAGATTATTCACTATGACCAGGCAGGATTTATTCCAGAGATACAGGGATGGTTCACCTTATGCAAATCAATAAGTGCAATACACCATATCAACAGGGCCAAAGACAAAAATCACATGATCATTTCAACAGATACAGAAAAAGCATTTGACAAAATCTAACACCCATTCATGATAAAAACTCTACCAAAAACAGGAATAAATGATTTTGTCTCAGTCTGATAAAAGGCATCTATAACCAACAGCCAATATCAACATGAAATGGTCCAAACTGAAAGATTTCACTCTAAAATCAAGAAGAAGATAAGGATGTCCACTATCACTACTCATATTTAAGTTTTGGAAATATTAGCTAGTGCAATTAGACAAAAATGTGGAATAAGTATAGAAGTTCTGATTATCTGCAGATGATATGGTACTCTACATAGAAGACCCCAAAACCTCCATCAAAAGACTCACAGACTTAATAACCCAATTCAGTAGTGTAGCTGGATACAAAAGCAATACTCAAAAACAATAACATGTCTGTGCACTAACAAGAAATGCACTGAGAGAGAAATTAGGTAAATAATACTTTTCACGATAGCATCGAAAAAAATGAAATACTTAGGGATCAACCTAACAAAGGATATAAAAGATTTATACATTGAAAGTTATAGTACTCTATAAGAGGAGATTGAAGAGGGTATCAGAAATGGAAAGATATCCCTTGTTTATGGGTAGGAAGAACCAACATAGGAAGTATGGTCATAAGCCTCATGACATTGGGTGTAGAAATGTTTTCTTAGGTATAATACCAAAACCAAATTGTAAACAAAGAAAAAAATAAAGTCAACTGGATCTTAGCAAAATTACAATCTTTTTTACTTCAAAGTGAGCATGGTGCTACCCATCAGAAATCCCAGGTACTCAGAAGGCTGAGAAAGGAGGGCTGCAAGTGCAAGGCCAGCCTAGGCAACACAGAAAGAGCACATCTCAAAAACAAGTTAGAACCATAAGATATCATTTTACACTTTAAGGCTGGTTAATACAAGAGTTTAATGAATGTTGGTAAGGATGTGGAGGCATTTGAACCCTCGTATTTTTCTGTTGAGAATGTTAAATGGTGCAGTGTCTAACTAAGTCTGTAGTTACTTGATGTTTTGATTATCTGAGACAGGGTCTCACTATGTAGTTCAGGTTAGACCTAAACTCATTATATAGCCAAAGCTGACCTCAAACTCACTGATCTTCCTGCTTCAGCCTCTGGAGTGCTGGGATGACAGGTGTGTACTAACATGCCTGGCTCAACAGTTACTTTCTGACCCGGGAACTGAAGACTCCTAGGTATATACTCAAGATAAATAAAAACTTGTATGCAGCAAAAGATATGTGAATTTTTATTAGTATCTTTGCAGTACATAATGATCACATTCATCATGGGGGATTTGTACAAGCACATAACACAACTTAATTATTTTGTCCTTTTCCTCTCCTTTCCCTCCAGTCTTTACCCTACCCATTTACATAAGCTCCATTTCCATTTTTTCTTTTGTGATAACAGATGAATTTTAATTCTAGCACCTGAAGCTATACGAGGTTGGCTTGTATATAAACTTTATGGGACTGTTATACACATTCAATAAAGTGACAACTGTGTGACACCACTTAGTATCTCGTCATCAGAAATACTTTTGAATTGTTGAAACACAATTCACCAACTTAAAAATCAGAAACCAACCACAGTTATACTAAATTGTCAATCAAAAGTTTTACACATAATACTTTACAGTCAATAGCTAGTGGAGGATACTGAAAGTGATGTCAGAATTTCATTCTTGTTCTCTCCTGGAAAGGGTTCTTGAATAAGGGATGTAGCTAGCCAAAAGTGGATACTCCCAGGGCTGGACCAGACCAGCAAGTCAAATTTCTACCAGTTTCACTTTTTTTCAATTCTTTTTTTTCCCTTTAAATCTTTTTCCTTCCTTTCCTCTCCCAATATGTAATTACTCATAATATCTCAGAAACTAAGGCAGCCCAGATGTCCACATACTGATAAATGAATAAATAAAACATGGTATAATTTGTAAATAGCATTTAGCTATAAAGACATATTACAACACAAATGAACTCTCAAAAACATGCTAAGTGAAAAAAATCTATTCACAAAATACTGATTTTATTCATGTGAAATGTCCACAAAAGGTAAATCTGTAGAGATATAAAGCAAATTTATGGTTGCCTCAAGATTAAGAAAAGAGGTATGGAGGGAGGGTTTTGATATCCAGAATTCTCTTGGATATCAAAAAATTGATAGGGGGTTAAAAAAATTGATGGTTCCATGACACTGAATGTCCTAAAAGTGGGTGAGCTGTGTTTTATGTGAACTGTATCTCAGTAATTAACTGGACCAACATGAAACAGAAGTGAAAAATCATGGTGGTACTTGACAGGGAACATGAAAGGTTAATGTCTACCAAGCATACAGAATAGTCACGCAGAACAATCAAGTAATGCTAAATATTAAATCTTACATAAAACCACTGGGAAAAAAAGAATACGATATTGGAAGAAAAGCATTATTGGTGCACGGAGTGATTCAGATATACTGGAGTTTACTGTTTGATGAAGATTTAAGTCAGTAAGTTAGCGACAATTTGTCAACAAATGATACAATAATTGGCCATTTTTTAAAAATGTGAATTTTTATTTTTTGATTTTGTAGTGCTGCTGATAAAAGACAGTGGTTCACATCTGCAAGACAAATACTCTACTACTGCAGGACACCCCTAACCCCAACTGACCATTTCACAGAGGAATGGCACTGCCCTGAACCACATGCAAAACTGCATTCCAGGTAGATGGACGTTTTAAATGTCTTAGAAAGAATTAATATACAGTAGGGGAAAATGAGGAAATTTGTTATGTAATCTATAGTTTATGGGAACTTTTTAACGTAAGGCAGGATATCTACAAATTATTTTTTAAAAGAAATTCTTTTGGCTCTATAAAAGTGAAATATTTTGTATAGTGGTCAGTGGTGGAATATTTGCCTTGAATGTGTGAGGCCCTGTGTTGGATCCCCTGTTCTACAAACCAAAACAAAACAATGAAAATTGACAGCAAAGTAATTATCAACTCCATAAAAACATTATCACAGTGCTCAAGGATCAATCGACATACTATGTTGTTAATTCAGTGTTCAAAACAATTCCACAAAAGCCACTTACTGGAAACCATAGCAAAAATCATTGCCAGGGAGACCTTTTAGAATCACTCATGCATATTACTGGTATTTTACAACAGTGAGAGGCCCTGGAACATAAGCTGAGAAATGAAAACAAATGCATTTTTGAGGAAAAAAGTAGAAATTTACAAAAGTATCCAGGGCTGGGGATATAGCTGGTTGATGGAGCGCTTACCCAGCACACACAAGGCTCTGCTCCATTGTTAACACCAGAATGAGAGGAAGGACAGGGCGCGTTAAAAACCTACAAGACTGAGCTACAGCATTAGAGCAAAAGGAAATGACGATCCGAAGACCTGGCAGATAAAAATGAGACTACTACATGGATTGCCATGTTTCTCACCAGGGGAGAAGCACTCTAAGGGCTTCGGGAACGGGGAGGGTCGGGAAATTGGTAGGAAAAGTTTCGAAACACTCTGGAAGGCTGAAATAGGATGCATGCTTGAGTTCAGTAACTTTGCTAGACCCTAAAACAAAACAACAAAGAGCGGGTATGTAGCTCAGTGCAAGCCTTAGATACACTCCCAATACCTAACACCGCAAAAAGATATTTAAAAATAAAACAAAAAAAGGGGAACACCAAGTGCCTGAGTCCCCAGTTCCACCCTTGCCTACTAGCTTCCTCGATCCAGGAAATCACGGATGACCGTGGCCCCACTTCAAGGTACGACCCCCATGCCTGCATCTGCAGCTAGGCAAGGAAACCGGAATTCCCGTACTTGCGAGCGTCCCGAGCAGCCAGTCAGAGACTCGCCGCAAGGGTCTCGCGGTTCGCCCGAAAGCGGAAGTGACATCACCACCACCGAAGTCTTTCTGGCTGTGGCTCCGCGCGACAAAATCCGTTTTCCCTTAGTTGTGATTGGTTTTGTAGCAGAAAGCTTCCCCCCCGCGCCCCCGCCTGTATACTTAAGTTGCCCGGGTGATAGTTCCTGTTCCAGTTCCAGCTGCTTGGGTTTCTCAGAAACGGCTGGTCACTGTGATACATAGCTAGTCACTATGATGCACACGGTAAAAACCAATCAAAGACAGCCAAGTACTCAGCCCTCTGTACTTCCACTTTGCAGCCAACCCCATAAAATCCCTCAGCTTTCGGGACTTGACATTTTGAGGGACAAATGATTCCCCGTCAGATTTATTTAACGACTCTCCGACATTAAATAAATCTGCCTCCGAATCCTGGGTGTTGTTTCGGTGTTGCTGCTTGCCGTGGCAGTTCTAAGGCAGTTTTGGTGAGTCCGGGCGAGGTGGAGGAACTGGTGGCGGAAGTAGTGGTGAGGGACTTAAAGCACAGGTTGGCGACCAGGCCGCGCCCCCTCCCTCGCCAACAGGATCTGAGAGGCAGGCCGGCCTTTATTCCTACGGGTCCTGCCAGGAGCCAATTCCCGCCGTGTCCAGAGCGCGCTTCCTGGGACTCTGTTTGAACCGGCCCTGGCATCTTCAAAAGGCTCGGTAGTCTGTGAACTTTTCCCTGAGGAAAGGAATTCTCCCCCAATCAAGTTTCTTGGACTCCAGAGCTGTAACCTCGGGCTTCTCGGACCTGGCGATTCCTTGCGTCCGGGTGAGCACTGGGAGAATGCTGGGTTGAAAGCTATTTTTTCTCGTATTTGTTTGAGACAAGGTCTCGCTCGGTAGCCCAGGCTGGCCTCAGACTTGCAGTGATTCTCCTGCATCAGCTTCTCGGGTGCTGAGATGACCATCGTAGGACACCACGCCCCGCTCTTTTCTCCAGTTTTGTCCAACAAACGTTTCATGACAAATGGCTTTTCTCTTTGCACGTCCGATTTTTGTTTTTCAATCAGGTAGAAAGATACAGATACTTGTGTAGGGTGTGCATGTTTTGTGTGTGACTATCAACGTTTGTAGCCCAGGTATTTGAATCAAAAAAATTAAAAATTATTAATATGTAACTGATATGAAAAAGTAATATTCTACACATTTTCCCAAAATACAATTCTGGTTGTTTTTGAATCTGATACTATATGTTCATGGTTTTCTTTCGTTCATTCGTTCTTATTTCTGAGACAGTCTCACTATATAGTTCAGTTGGCCTTGAATTCATTATGTAGACGAGGTTGGCCTTGAACTTGTGTGATCCTCCTGCCTTAGCCTCCTGACCACCATGCCCAGTTTATATGTTCATGTTTTATCTATTGCCACTGTTTATGTCTTTCAGTCTCTTTGAACCATTTCACTCAGTATTGTTTCTCTCTCTCTCTCTCTCTCTCTCTCTCTCTCTCTCTTTTGTTCATTCATTCGTTCGTTCTTGGCAGGGTCTCACTGTGTAGCCCAGGTTGGACTCAAACTCACAGTAATCCTCCTGTCTCCCGAGTGCTAGGATGCCAGGCTTGCACCACCACACTTGACTCTCCTGTTTTCTTTTTGAAGAAGTATGTGTTCATTCAGAAAGTCACATTTCTTAAATATTTGCGACTTAGAGTCTTCTAATACATTTAAATATTTTCTCTATTTCTTGCATTTCCTGCAAACTGATGGGAGTACTTGAGTGTTGGTTAAGGCATGGTAAAGCAAATTAAACTTAAGGCTTTCTGTTTGCTGGTAGCTTTTAAACTAGTTGAGGTGGATAATGGCTAATCAAGCTGATAAATAATAATTAAAAGTAATGGGTCTAGACTGGGGGTTTAGCTCAGCGGCACAAGCACCTGCTTGGCAAGCGCAAGGTCGAGAGTTCAATCCCTGGTACCAAAAAAAAAAAAAAGTATTTGGGGTCTAGAAATACAAGGCCAGGCTGAGGATGTAGCTCAATGGCACAGCACCTGCCTGGTAAGCATGAGGCCCTGAGTTCAATTCCCAGTATCATGAAAAAGAAAGAGAAAGAAAGAAAGAAAGAAAGAAAGAAAGAAAGAAAGAAAGAAAGAAAGAAAGACAATGCAGTATTACTTTTCTGTATTTGAGGGATTAGTAGGCAAAGCAGAAAGAGAGTGAGAACAAGGTCTCAAGAGAACCTGACAGACACACATTCCTCCAGCGGGTGCTCAAAGCCAGGGTGCTGGGAAGTCTGCAGAGGCAGAGGAGGAGTCACTTGGGATGCAGGGCTGGGGACCTCGGTGTTTGCATCTGGAGGCCGTAGGGGACAAACCTGGAACACAAATGGGAGCACAAGGAAGTTGTGTTGACTTGTGCCCGGTGTCTTGGGAAGGAACTAAGCCGTCTAGCCTTCAGCACATGGTAGAGCAGCCTCTCTAGCAGGAGCGCTCTGGGCTTGTGTGATTTGTGTCGGGTTGACCCCACGGTCACAACAGGGCATGAGCAGAGGTAACCAAGTGCCTTCTACCCACACTGCTCCTGGCTGTGGCCACTGCCGTGTCCAGCAGGTAAAGGACCCACTCCTTCTCTTGTACTGCCACTCCATGGTCTCTTGTCCTTCCTGTCACTTGGTGGGGTTGGGGGCCTCTGTGACAGTGACTGTTAATTCTAGTCCTGTTTTGCCAAGGACACTTTGATTCAGACTAGACCCAGAGCAGACACCACAGCAAAACACATGAAGCAACAAAAAGTTTTTAGTACAGAACCATGAGAGAAAAGGGGAGCCAGGAGCCAGGCGTGGTAGTAGTGCATACTTATCATATTAGCTCTCAGGAGGCTGAGGTGGGAAGATCACTGTAAGTTTAAGGCCAGCCTGCAGCACAATTCGTGAGAGCCCATGGCTACTCTTGGGCCTTCTAAAGGGGACCTTAGATAGGTCTCTTCGTGTGCCCGGTTTTTGTTTTTCAATCAGGTAGAAAGATAAAGATACTTATGTAGGTTGTACATGTTTTATGTGTGAATATAAATGTTTGTAGGTATTTGAATCAAGAACATTAAAAATTATTAATATGTACCCAATGTGAAAAAGTAATATTCTATACATTTCCCCAAAATATGGTTCTGGTTGTTTTGAATCTGATACTGTATGTTTATCTGATACAAGATTTTTTTTTTTTATTCCTTTCTGAGACAGAGTCTCACTATATGTAGTTCAGGATGGCCTTAAACTCATTGTGTAGCCCAGGCTAGCCTCCAACTTGTTCCATCCTCCTGACTGCTGGAATTACAAATGTTCTTGGATAGGTCCCCTCTGGAAACATTCCCAAAGTGAAGAACTTCTACACCTGACTTGTGCTTAGCACCTGTGAGTGTGTCTGGTTTTGCAGCAGCGGGATGGGGAACAAGTGGGCTGAGCAGGAAAAAAAACAAGAGGGAGGAGTTTTAATTAGGCCAAAGGAAACAGTATATGACTGTGTTCCAAATACTTCATGTCGGACCTAAAAAGATCACCAAGGCAAACATATCTGACATTCCCTGCCCATATCATGTTTGAAATGTACTTTGAATGGGGGAAATACTGTCTGAAAAGGAATAGCATTATTTAACCAAGGAACAAAGTGTATTTTGTGTTTTTTTTTTTCTTTTTGCAATGTAGTCCAGGCTGCCCTTAAACTTCTGTGTAGCCTAGGTTGGCCTTGAACTCATAGCAATGCTCTTGCCTCAGCCTGCTGATTACTGGGATAAGAGGTGTCTGCCACCACACATGGCTACTCTCCATTTTCAAACTTACTCTTACCCATGAGGACCAATATTTCTTTTTGAGACAAGGTCTCACTGTGTAATTCAGGCTGAGCTTGAGCTCCATACAGAGCCTAGAACTGGGGGTGATCCTCCTGCCTTGGCCACTTGAGTGTTGGGTGGCCCTGTACCCCCCCCTTTTTTTTTTGAGATGGACTCTCACTGTGTTGCCCAGCCTGCTCTTGAACTCCTGCCTCTTCCAACAGACCCCTTCCTAATCGCAGGTTGGCTATAGCCCCCCAAATCCAGTCACCTTTCACCTTTGAGTGCATAGGACTATGGGGGGAATGCGAGCATAAATCACAACATCCACAGGTCCCGAGATGAGAGAGAAGCCCAGACATAGCAGGGTACACAGCCTCAGGTCAGGAATCATCCAGAGAGGGGTGTTTAGCATGGTGCCTTCAGTGAGGTTCCTGGGCCTCGACCCCCATCCCACTGGGCTTCTGCGATTCTCTAGTGGCCAGAGAACACCAGGGAAGCCAGGCACAGTGGGCTGTGCCTGTAGTCTCAGATACTCAAGAAGCTGAGGCAGGATGGTGCCTTGAGTTCAAGAGTTCAAGACCAACCTGGGCAGCACAATGAGACCCTGTCTGAAAAATAAGAAATAAAAACACTGGGGAATAAGGAAGCTTACTTATGTCTGTGGTTTGGACCATTAGGTTGAATGCAGCCAGCTTCTGCATATGTTGGTTTTTTTAATCAGTGGATAAGGAACAAGTAGGGTGGGTAGCAAAAGGCCACCTGAGGAGGGGAAGCTTAAAGTTGGTTGGGGTGATCGGGTCCACTGAGTTTCAGATAACTTCATGTCAGGCCTGCAAATGGGTGTGGAGGCAACAGTTATGTTAAAAAGCATCACCCAGCATCACCTCTGGGCACAGAGCTTAGTGTGCTATTCATATACATGTAATGCTAACAGAGAATACAGTCTATTACGCCATAGCGGGTACTGAAGGTGAAATTGGAGCAAGGTAAGTTGGTGCCTGGTACAGTCCACTCTGGCTGTGCATAATAATGGAATGTATGTATTTTAAGGTATAAGAAGAGGTACTTAGCTTTCTGTGTAGTAACAAGATGCACCCTCCTGGTGATCACCCTATCACCATCCAATACTATTAATTGCTCCTTATTATTAGTTGCATTCTTAACAAATATTTTCACTCAAAGACATATAGCTGTCAGTGACATGTAAAAGAGAGTGGAATTCACTTAGAACTGCTTGGTTAGTTTATGTAAATAAACGCATGCATATGATGAAACCCATACATTTACCAAGCAAAGAGAAAACAGACAGAAATGGCTACATTACTTGTTTGTGAAAAGGGTATTGAGGCTGTAGTTGATATCTATGTTTTACTCTCTTTGTTTTGTTTTGTGTTTATGTTTGTTTTGGTGGTCATTGTGCTGGAGATTGAGCCAGGGCCTTTGCCTTGAGCTACATCCCTGGCACTTCTTATTTTTTATTTTGAGACAGAATCTGTTATGGATTAAAAACTGGTGGTCAACTTAACACCTGCTGAATTAAATCAGCATAGTGCTGAGTGTAAATGGCCCACCTGAGGAAAGTTGCCAGCATAAAAGGAGACATGGAGAGGAAGAGTGTAGTGTTGTGGGTTCTCCTAAGTGTTGTTTGGAGCCATTGGTTCTCCTGGTTCTCTTGTTATGCTGGCTTCCCCAATATGAATTGAGCCATTATCATCGGAGGAGCTTGTTGGTGAGAGTGGCTGCGGTTCACTTTGGGGGAGCTCACTTTGGTCCTTTGAACATTGTTCCTGGCTCCAGAGGGGAAGATGTGTACTGTTTAATCTCCAGGTGAAGTCTGTCACGCTGGCTTCCTGATATGTACTCAGCTGTTCTTAACGTCAGAGGAGCTCAGGACCTCATTGTCACTGAGGATGGCTGTGGTATTTTTCAGGGGAGCTCTGGTCCTTATTTTGAGCATCATTGGCTCCAATGCAGAACCCACAGCCTGTTGACACAGATCCTTTACCCTGCTGGCATAGATTTTCTAGCTTCCACCGCTGAACTCTGGACTTTCCCAGCACAGATCCATAAAACAGACTTGCATGAGTCATTGTCGTGGGCTATAGGCCTCCAGTTGAACTCGTGGGAGGCATTGAGCTGGGCTTTAGGTCTTCAGCTGGACTCATGCAGGACATTGCTGTGGGATCCACACCCTTGGCTGGATTTTCTAGGTCTTTAATGTTGTGGACAAATTTCCTGCACTTTCTTGTATTTAACTCTTGGTGACCATCATAAAATAATATTATAAATTCTGTGTCTTGTATGTAATTTTTCTCCTGTCAACCCCTGGTTACAACAGGGTCTCACTAAGTTGCTCAAGCTGGGCTCCAACTTCTTTTTTTTTTTTTTTCTTTTAAAGAGAATAAAACAAAAGAGGACAGATCTAAGCAGATCAGAACGGAACAATGTCAGCAACACAGCACTTCACAACAAGACAATTGGATATTAACAGTAGCTATCATAATGTCTCTTTCTTTGAAATAGTTGAGCTTAGCTTTACACACAATAATGTCAAATGTAACAAAATAGAATAAAACCACTCAAGAGAATGAAAGTATTGCAAGGCATTCTGAACCAAATAACCGAAGATGAACAATGGCTGCTATATTATCTCATTTTCCATAAAAATTTTGTTTGTACTATCAAACATATCAAAATCCAATAAGACACAATGTGATAGAACCAATAGTAATAGAAAAACAAGAGCATGGTATGACTTCAGAGCAAGATGATATCAAATCAACAATGGCTGCCATATTGTCTTGCCTTCAAAGTAACTATTCATACAATCACATATATTAAGATCAAACAATGAATGAAAACATAAGACTTCAAAGCAATATAATGGTGAACCATGATTTCCATAAAATCTTCTGTACTCCTACCATTTCTTACGCTAGGGAGACTATATGGTATTTATACATGTGAGTTTGATTTATTTCACTTATGAGTATAGATTCAAGTTGCATCCATTTATTTATAAATATCTCAATGTGATCATTCCTTATAGCTGACTAGTACTCCACTGTATAAAAGCACCACAATTTTTTTATCCATTCCTCGGTTGATGGACACTTAAGTTGTTTCCAAGATCTGGCTGTTACAAATTGTTGGGCTCCAACTTCTGATCCTATTGCTTCAGCATCCAGGATAGCTGGAATTGCAGGTGTCTGCCATGCATCTTACTTCTGCTAACCGCTTCTATGCAGCATAGAAGTACTTAGTGTTTATACACTCCATGCTTGTCCCATTTGTATGTCAGGATTCGTTTTCCTTTGGCAATTTGGCATTAAGCCAACCACTTGATTAACACCTCCCTCGGCTTTTGCCTTTGGCTTAGTGGTATGCGCTGTGTACTTACTTTCCCTGGACCTGTCTCAGCTCCAGTGTCTTTTCTGCCGTCTCTCTTTGATGACAGATTGCTGTTGCCTATGCTCAGACCAACAGCTTGGTGGGTCAGACACCACCCAGTTCATGGCGAGAGGTTCAGGCTACCTGTTACTGGATGTCCCATACATTGCTCTTAGTCTCTCTTTCTTTCTTTCTTTCTTTCTTTCTTTCTTTCTTTCTTTCTTTCTTTCTTTCTTTCTTTCTTTCTTTCCTCCTTCCTTCCTTCCTTCCTTCCTTCCTTCCTTCCTTCCTTCCTTCCTTTTTTTGTAAAGGTGTTACGGTTACCATGTCCTAGCTTCAGTAATACGCATGTCTAGTGACCATCATGTTGTATAATTCAGGTTTAAACCCACCTCTGGTCACATTGGAGAAGTATAGGTTGGGCATCTATATTGTAAAAATCTGAAATCTAAAACTTTTTTTTTTTTTGACACAAAGTCTCGCTATGTAGTTGAGGCTGGCCTTGAATCCACTGTGTAGCCTGGTGATCTTCCTTCTTCAGCCTCCTGAGTGCTGGGATTACAGGCATGTCCCACCATGCCTGGTTGTCCAAAGCTATTTGAAAGCATGGCTGAACCAGGTAACATTTATGCAAATATTCCAGAACCTAAACATCTCTGAAAACTGAAACACTTCTTTTTTTTAAATCACAAAGCATTTCAGACAGTCCTCTACTTACAAGTCAACCATAATATACCAGGCATTGGGTAAGGAATATTCATTCTGTAACATCTACCATGGTAGGGCAGGTGTTAGTGACAAATGTAATTGTGTTGAGGTCTTCATTCATCACCTCCTAACTGGGTAAAATCAGACTGATTACTAGTGATCTCTGAATCCAGGCATCTAGTACACATTAGGCATAATGATATTGCTTTTCCAGGGTCAGTACAGTGATTAAAGTGACTAATTCATATATCTTGTGGCCAGGCAGTTCAGAAGCACTGGTGGTAAGTGTATGCCTGTCTCATTAAGGTACATGGGACAGCCCTATTGGGTGGTAGACTGCCTGATGGGGCAGTCATGCATGGTCCACTGGTGCTCCAAGCCATGGGAATGAGTTAAGTGAACTTGTGTCTATCACGCTCCTAGTACAACTTTTGACACCTTCTGGTTCTTAGTAAATAGCGATCGATATTTCTGATATGACTGTCAGGTAGTTTCAGTGATTGTCATATGTATCATCTGTGTATTGATGTTGGGTTATTAACAATTGATGGTGTTGACTGATGCTGATGTGACAGCACTCAACCTTGAATGACGAGGAATGGGGACTGCCTCTTCCATGGAGCCTCATAAGGTGTCCTGAAGTGACCTTGGATCAAAGAAAGGCATGTTCAAGTGCACAGCACCATCAGCCTCACAAGGAAGGGGGTAGCCATGGTGAGTCCATCATGACGTTCCAGGGACTCTGCTTCAGGTTTCCCCTAAAGCACGATATGTAGCCTACAGACCTGGGCGCAGGTCTGCTGGTTCAGTTAGGACGTGCACAAGTGAGGTGGTACCTAACTGGGTTTCACGAGTTTTTATCTCCATGGACACACAGGTATATTTACCCAGGCTCAGCTTTCCTCACGTGTCACAAGACTGTGACCATTTTCCTGGTGGCCAGCATGGCACACGGTCTCCTTTTCTGGCTCTGTGTGAGGCAGCTGCTGTGACACCTCAGGAGAGGAAAGTGTTAGTGGGAGTTTTCTTGAGCATGCAGGGATGCATAGGGACTTGTTTTATTTTGTTTTGTTTTGTTTTGTGGTGCTGGGGATTGAAACCAGGGCGTCCTGTATGCTGGGCCAGCACTGTACTACTAGGCTATGTCTTCAGCCTAATATGGATGGGAATGTTGACCTAGGCTGGAGTAAGTTGCAGGCATGTGAATGTAGGATGTATGGAGAAATATGAGTTCTCATGTCTTCTTTCTTTTCCATGAACTCTTTTTCAGATGGACTCAATTTACCTTCATGAAGAAAAGACAGAGTCCAAAAAGAAGATGACTGACTGTCTTTCAGATTGGTATCAGGTATGCTGACACAGATCTACAAAATCATAAACCTGCATCCACTAGGGGGACATACTTTCTTCTATGCAGCATCATTTCCGCAGCATCTATCTATCATCTTTCTACCTATCTGTTTATTACAGTGATGGGGTCTTGCTATCATCCTATCATCTAGATGTTATTGCTTTCTTAGAGAATTTTGGTATATAGTTCACACTGATATTGAAGTCACTTTGTAGCCCTGGTGATCATCTTGCTTCAGTCTCCAAGTGCTGTGAGTACAGACGTGTCACCACAGCCAGCATCTCTCTCCCTCTGTCTCTGTGTCCTTCTCTCTCTGTCCCCTCATCTACCCATCTGCCTTTTTTTTTTTTTTTCTGTTTTGGTACCAGGGATCGAACTCACAACCACCTGCTTGCCAAAGGTGCTTATTATGCCTCTGAGCTATATCGTCAGCCCACTGCCTAGATTTTAAAGACACAGGTGTTGCTGTTCTGCACAGGCTGGTCTTGGACTCCAGCACTCAATCTTTCTGCCTACCTTTGCCATCTGAGTAGCTAGGACTACAGGTGTGTCCCACCACACCTGGCCTCCCAGGCCTTTCCAAAGCTTCACTGGAGAACTGAGTCCCTCAGTGAATCTCCCCAGGGAGAGGAGCCACTTAGTGTTGAGGAATTACTTTGAATGCCTTTGTAGAATTTCATGTTTACTAATCCATCATCCCTCCTGGTGCCCACTGCCTGTTTCTGATCTTGCTGAGCATTCTGGCAGGTGGTAAGGAGTGTGAAAGTGTCTTTTGGCTTAAGAATTCATTCATTCCTCACAGTTATCAGGCATCTGCAGTGTGCTGTAGAGTGTGCTCCCATAGGAGAACATCAGATGAACATCTGGTATGACCGCACTGTGATAGGATGATGTGTAAGAAGGGCCATTAAGCCACGTGAGCAGAGGAGATCCATGGTGAATGAGTGTGGACAGAGGGAAGAGTCCCTCTGACCACTGAACCCTGGGCTAGACAGTGGGCACCTCGGAACCCTATACAGCCCCCTCATTTTCCTGTGGACATGGGTTGTTTCTATTTGGCTCACACAATCCTGTGTGTGATGATACAGGAGTCAGTGAGCTTTGAGGATGTGGCTGTGGACTTCACCCTGCAGGAGTGGACTTTGCTGGACCCATCTCAGAGGAAGCTGTACAGTGACGTGATGCTGGAGAGTTACCAGAACTTGGCTTCTGTGGGTAGGTGCACCGTCAGGCCTTGTAGACTCTTAGGGAGCAGATTATGCTGAGTGCTTAGTGTGTTGAAGGATCAGTGATATCAAATGTGTATATGGTGAGAAATAACAGAGATACAGCCCCTGCCATGATAGGCTTTAGTCTACACTCACAGTTCTCAAAAAATGATCTGAAATCAGGAACATTGCATCACTATCACTGTTTGACGTATACATTCTTAGTTTCCCTCTGTGGCATACTGAGTGGGCCCTGGCTTCTGTGTTCTGCAAGCTTTCTAGATGTATCTGAAATACTGTAGTGTTTCTAAATCACAGTTGTACAGGCTGAGCTTACATCTCAGAGTAGAGGACTTTCCTAGCAGGTCAAGCCCTTGCATTCCATTTCTAGCAGTGCACACGCATACACACACACACACACACACACACACACACACACTGAAATTCACAGGAGTGGTCATTTACCCTATGAAAATGAAAGTTTCTGTTTCATATACTTTATTTTCTACTCAGATAAAAGTCTTAGTGTTTTGCAAAAGTGAATCAGGGTTTAGGTTTTAGTGGTCAGAGACTCCAATATTTTGGGGGTAAGGCAGAGAGGATATTTGCATGTTTCCTAAAATTATTTCATTACTCTTGTTAGCACTGTTATTTCCTGAATCTGGGGTAGGCCCTTCACATCTTCCGCTCTGTGACTGTCTCTCTCTCCACCTACAGGATGTGAGCTCCTCAAACCCAGCCTTATCTCTTGGTTGGAGCAAGAAGAGTTAAGGATGTGGCAGGGAAGAGCCCTCCAAGGTGAGTGCTCCTGGAGAATGAGCTCAGCAAGCTCACTGTTTATAATGAGGAAACTCTTAATCTCAGAAGCTCCAGGTCATTTTCCTCAGCAGTTAGGAAGACTTCAACCTTGTGTACACTTTTATTTTCTGTCCTTTCTTTCCTGTGATCTCACTATATAGGCCGTTGTGTTCCTTCTTTTGGCTCATAGTTTTGATGTATGTCTCATCCTGTATTTCTGTTGTCTTCTACAGTCATGTCATTTGTCTTTACTACCAGTAGTTTTAGTTTCCACAGAATCTATTTTTTAGAAATTACCTACAGTTCTGAAACTGTGTCCTTATCTTTGCTGCTGCTTATTTTTTGTTTATGTGTTTTGCTTTTTGAAACAGTATCTTGCTATGAAGTTCAGGCTCGCCTTGGACTCACGGTGATCCTCTTGCCTCAGCCTACCAAGTGTTGGGAGTAGAGGCGTTTGCCACCACACCTATCTTGATGATTCTTTTTTTAAAGCCATGTTTAATGTGAAAACAGAAGTGCTCCTTATCATTCTCATTTCCTTCTTCTACTGCCATCTATCTGTCTCCAAAACCATGACATTTCCTTTTCTCTTTGATTACAGAATGGAATGTGGGACTTAAAACTACAGGGTCAGCATTTCAGCAGGGTTTTCTGAGGGGACAAACCTCCAGGGAACAATTCATGGTAAGGCTCACAAGGATATTGTTTCTTCCTTTTCTTTTGTTTCCTTTGTCTTTCTTACCTATGTATGTATGTTTGGGAAGTCTTGTACTCACTATATACCAAGGGTAGCTTGGAACTCATAGGCATCCTCCTACCTCAGCCTCCCTAGTGCTGTAATTAAAAGTGTGTGCCACTGTGCCCAGGAAGAAGGATATTTATTTTCTATATTCAGAGAAGATTTGGAATTCTGTGAAAGTAAAGCAGAAACAGTGAGAGACATTTGAGAGAAGCTGTCTGGACAAATGAGAGAGAGAGAGGAGAAGCTTTGGAGAGAAGCCTGGAATCTGATGAATTTGGAAGAGCCACCAAGCTTTAAGCTTGTTGCTTGTGACTTCCCATGAATACATATTCCCAGATATGTAACTAGCTAGTCTTAAAAAGATTTTTTTGAAATCCTACAGAAATCTTTTAAAAATCAAAGTAGATGGCAGAGCTCAAAGCAAAGCCTTCCATCATTCTCCTTCTTCCCCCCAAAGCTATTTTATTTTGAACAGAAAAAAATATAAAACAAAATTTCAAAACACAATAAATAGGGGGTAACAATAGTATACATGTTTTGTATTGTTATCTTCAAATCAGTTACGCAGAGTACAAGATATCTACATTTAATTGTCCCAACAATACTAGCATACACATTTCTCTTTGGTGAACTCAAAGAAATCAGAGTGGTAACTATCTTAACTATCTCTGTCACCATTATACTTTGAAGAAATCAGCAAACCAGATGTGGTGACTTATGCCTGTTTTATTTACTTTTCTCTGTTGCCAGGACAAAATACCTGACATCCACAAGTTAAGGAAGGAAAAGTTTATTTAGAGCATAGTTTTCAGAGGTTTTAGTTCATAGTTGGCTGGCTCCAAGGCAAGGTGACATTACAAAGGGGAATCACAGAAGAGAAACTATTCATGGCAGACAGAATGTAGCAAAGCAGCAGTTGCTGCAGCAGCCTTCGCCTCCCTTTTGTGCTTCCCACACCACCTGCCTTTGGGGTGGTGCCACCCACACCTAGGGTGACCCTTACCATGATGCACATCCATAATTATGCAAAATAATCAGTAGGCTAATGTAAACCCACACCCTTAATCCCAATATTATTCCATTAATCCCAGCATCATATACCCTAGATCCAGTCACTTCCATAAAGCTCCACCTGTGACCACATGAGGCTTTTGGGGGTATGTTGTTATACAAGCTCTAACAATACCAGCAGTCCTAGTGACCTGGGAAGCTGATAAGGGAGGATTGCCTGGGCAACACAACAGGACTCAAACTATAAATCAATGAACAGGGGCTGTATATATGTAATGGAAATGGTCACACTGGGATAATCATAATAATGTTTTTGTTTTGGATGCATGGAGTCTTTTAATGAATCTGAAAAACCTTTTAACTAGTGTTCATCCTTTTATATCAATAGGCAGGAAGCCACAATGGAGCAGAACTCTGTGATTGTAAGCCTTGTAGAGACTTCATCAATGGACACGTGTGCCTCAAGTCACATATGGGAACTCAAAATACAGGGAACACTTCTGAGTGTGATCAGTATGGAGCAGACATCCTTTCTCTGCAGAAGGAAATCTCTATTGGAGAGAAACTCTCTATGTCAAATCAGTGTGAACCAACATTTAACCAACCTCGAACTGTCCCTTACCTAAAAAAGGACAAACTCTTTGAAGGCAGTGACTATAGGGAAGCATTTGTTGATCAGTCAGACTTTCAGGCTGACCCCAGAATACACAGTGCAAACAAACTCCATGAACTGAAGGAATGTGGGATAGATTTTCTTCACTCCAACAGCCTTGATGTGCTGATGCAAACTCACAATGCAGAAAAACCCTATAAGGGTAAGGAATGTGGGAAAGGCTTCACATATTCTGCCTTCCTTAATATTCACTTGGGCGCCCACAGTGGAGCCAACCCCCACGAATGTAAAGAATGCAGAACTGTCTTTACAACGTCTTCTCAATTAACTGAACATGTGAAAAATCACACTGTGGAGAAGCCTTTTGAGTGTAAGGTATGTGGGAAATCCTTTAGAACCACCTTGTGCCTTCGTGATCATGTTCGAATTCACACTGGGATAAAACCCTTCAAGTGTAAGTATTGTGGGAAAGCCTTCATTCAGAACTCAAATCTTACTAAGCACATTCGCATCCACACTGGAGAGAGGCCCTATGAGTGTAAAGCATGTGGGAAAGCCTTTGTCAGATCCTCCCGCCTTAATGAACACATGAGAACTCACACTGGGGAGAAGCCTTTTGAATGTGCAAAATGTGGGAAAGCATTTGCTATTTCCTCCAATCTTAGTAAACATCTGAGGATTCACACTGGAGAGAAGCCCTTTGAGTGTAAGGAATGTGGGAAAGCATTTACGCACTCCTCCAGTCTGAATTATCACATTCGGACTCACATTGCCAAAAAACCTTACATGTCTGTTACATGGGAAAGCCTGTAAGTTTCCTACATGTATTCTCCTTCACATGTGAATTCACACTGGAGAAAACCCTATGAATGTAGACAGTGTGGGAAATCCTTTGGCTACTCCAATTCATTGCAGTTACATGAAAGAACTCACACTGGAGAGAAGCCCTATGAATGTAAGGAGTGTGGGAAAGCCCTCAGTTGTCTAAGTTCCTTTCCCAATCATGAACAGAGGCATACTGAAGAGAAACCATCATAGTAAGATATGTGGGAAAGCTTAAAGGTGACCTATTCACTTCGAAGTCTCTAGGAAGAAATCTACAAATGTAAGATGTTTAGAAACATCTTTACTACTATCTCAGGTCTTAACAAACATGTAAGAGTTCATAAAGGAGACGTTATGTCGATGATGTGAAAAAGATTTTGCTGTATTGTAAATGTCTCACATCAGAAATCATGCTGGAAGGAGGCTATATGAATGTAGAGAATCTGGGAAATTCCAGAAACCTCAAAATGCATATAGAAACTCACACTGAAGAGAAAGTTTATGATTTAAATAGTATGGTTCTTCCTTCAGTTCATATTTGGAAGCCTGAACCTTTACTTTTTCACAGTGTAAGATTAAACTTCAAACTTGTCACTCAAATGATACTGAAAAAATGAGATTGATAGAGTCAATCCTTAATGTAACATCCTCAGTGTCCTTCTGAGAAGAGAAAGTTAATTCAAATATGGTGGCACATGCATATAAACCCAGCATTTCGGGAGTCTGAGGCAGGAGGATCAAAATTTGGAGCCTAGCCTGGGCAATTTAGTAAGACCATGTCTTAAACAAACAGACAAACAAACAAAGAGATTTGAGGATGTAGTTTGGTAAAAAGGCCCTGGATTAAATCCCTACTCCTGGGTGGGGGGAGGATAAAAGAGAAAAATGAAAGGAAGGGCACACTCAGAGAATACCCAAGTAAAGATTCCAAAAGGTGACTATTTGCAAAGGATAGAAGTGTAGAACAGAATGTAGCCCTGCCCAAAACTTGATATTGAACTGTCAAACTCTGGAAGTGAAAGCCAATAAAATTCTATTTTTTAAAGGCATTCAGACGATACCATTTTATTATGAGACACCTGGGAACTAATATGGTAAAGAATATGGGAAAAATTTTAGATATTCCATGAGCCATGATATTTATATATGAACCCAGTGTGCAGAGAAGAGTTAAGGTTATATAGAATGTAGGAAAGTCTTCATTTATTGGAAAGAGTTAGGAAATTTCTTTTGTTGGTGAGACAAAATACCCACATGCCCAAAATTAAGGAAGAAAAGGTTTATTTAGCTTACAGTTTGTGGAGGTTTCAATCTATAATTTTAGCTGGCTCCCAGACAGGGCAGTGTGGCAGAGGAGCAACAGTTTATGTGGCTGTAGATAAAAGCAAGAAGAAGAAAAAATCATGTGAAATTCTTACATTGTATGTAGGCTTCCCACCTAAAGGTGGGTATTGCACTCAACATCCATAATCCAAACACTCCTCAGTGAATCAAATTGTAGATTCAGCTGTCTTGGGAAAGAATGCCCTTGTGAATGCTTGAGGCTTTGGGGGATATCCAGACACAAACCGTAACAGAAATCAACATAAAAGAGAAGCTCTGTGAATGGAAAGTATGTGAAAAAATTTTGTTTTTATCATGTTTTAGAATTGACTTCCAACTCCTCTGGAAACAGACCTTGTGTGAAAATAAAGAATTTAATGAAACACAGGACTTTTTTTTTTTTCTATGAAAGTAAGGAATGTGACATTGTATATAAAGAACTCACATTATATATAGAACTTACAGTGAAGAGTAGATCCCCCACCATTTTTTTTTGGATGGGGTTTTTATAAGCCCTGGCTGGTCTGAAACTCCTAGGCTCAAGCAATCCTCTCATTTCAGTCTCTCAAGTGCTAGGATTATAGATGTGTACTGGTTTACAAGGCTTATTTTACACTTTGAAAGTAATTGTGAATGCCCTGGAAGCCGGGAATGGTGACATACTGAGGCTCACACAGGAGCACCAGTTTGAGGACAGCCTGGGTAATACGCCTGAGGGCCATCTTTCCTTGGGAGCCACTGTTGCACAGTGATGTCTGAGTACACAGCCCACTGTGTGGCCTGCCCAGTAATACCTGCCTAGTAACAGGCCATTCATTCCGTTTGTTACTAATTGTGATAGGATATGTTCTTACCATACATAAGGCCCTGAGTTCAAGCCCCTAGACCTGCCTGGCAACCCCTAGAGAAGTGTTTAGTATTAGGTGTTTTATTCATTGTTTAAATCGATGGAGGGCTGGCAAATACATTTTTTTTACTATGATTAATGTCTTGGTGCAGCATCTAATTTATTACTAACTGAAAAATCTGACATTTCATATCCCAGTTGATTGAAATTGCATTCAACTTTCATTTCTGATGTGCAAACCTAGTATTAGTAATAAAACTTTAGGCACTTTAAGATGTTTCTATTTTTTGGTATTTTTTTAAACCTACCAGTCAAATTGGTTTTGAGCACCACACCCTCTCTCTGATTCATAAAAGTAATACTAGATACCTCGTTTCTGTGGTCTCAACATGATAGTAATCTATCAAACGAGCTACACCCAATAAACCCCCTTTACTTCTTAGACATTATGATAAGGTCAGGCGCTGCGGTGCACACCTATAATCCCGCAGTCTGGGAGGCTGAGGCAGGAGTATCCCAAGCTTGAGCCCAGCCTGGCAACACAGGGAGACACTGTCTCAAAAAATATAGTGAAATATATATCACATAAAATTTACTGTTTTAATCTTTTAAATTATTTTTTGAGGGTCTCACTATGTAGTTCAGGCTGGCCTTAAACTTACTGTGTCAGTGTTTCTCCTACCTCAGCTTCTGAGTGCTGGGCTTGTAGGCATGCACCAATATGCCCAGCACTAATTTTCACTACTCACTTATAGGTATTAATTGGATTTATACCATTGTGCAAGTTTCCCCATTACCGATCTGCAAAACTGATGTTTCCAAACTGAATCTGTGTACCATCAAACACTAAGTCTCCACTTCTGTCAGCCCCAGTCCTTGTTAGGAAATCTCTGAGAAGAAGTGGGACAAGTGGGGGATGACCAAGAACCAATATGGGAAAACCACAGATGCTTCCCCCTGCTCTCTTTGCATCCTTATAAAAGGGACGCGTTTCTCTTTGTTTGGAGCAGATAACTTTGTTCTATCCCTACCCTCACCTAGGTAACTAAACATATTCCTATTTCCTTTCACAAAACCCTGTCCTTCGGTCTCTCGCCTCGCGCTTCTTAAGACAGAGCTGGCTATTGGCGCCAACGAACCAGGAAATCACGCGTGCGCGTAGCCCAACTTCAAGTCACGACCCCGTGCCTGGCTTCAACCTCAAACTCAGCCTCGGGTCCTGTTTCTGCGAGCAGCCCCGGCTGTAACTCCACCCCTGGGCCCATCAGCACCGAAGCGGAGAAAACTGGAATTTGTGTGCCTGAAAGCGGTCCAAGGCGCCACAGTCACAGCCTGGCGCCGCTGACCTTCCGGCCCCCACCGCGGAAGGCGGAACTGACGTCACCACCCACCGAAGTCTTTCTGGCGGTGACTCTGCGGGGTTAAGTTCGTTTTTCCTTAGTTGTGGTTGGTTTTCAAGCTAGTTCTGGTGAGGCGAGCGACGTTGAGGAATTGGTAGTAAAAAGAGTGGTGAAAGGACAAACAGCACAAGATTCCGACCTAGCCGTGCGCTGTCCCAGCGGGATGCCAGAGGCCGCCGGGCCTTTATCCCTACGGATTCTGCCAGGAGCCAATTCCTGTCGGGTCCAGAACGCGCTTCCTTGGACTCCTTTGGGAAACCGCCCTCGCGTCTTCCAAAGGCTCCCAGCAGTCTGTGACCTTTTCCGTAAAGAAAGGAATTCTCCCTCAGTCAGGTTCCCTTGACTCCAGCGCTGTGACCTCGGGCTTCTCGGACCTGGCGATTCCGGTGCGTCCCGGTGAGCCCTGGGAGAATGCTGGCTTGAGAGCCCTTCCTTCTGTTTGAGACCCGGTCTCGCTTGGTAGCCCAGGCTGGCCTCACATTTGCAGTGATTCTCCTGCATCACTTCCTGAGTGCCGAGATGACTGGCGTACACTACCACACCAGGCATGGAGGTTGACAAGCCCAGGGTCTCCCAGCCCTTCAGTATCCTGGAGAGGATGCCAGGTGTTATTAGTATTTTAGTCATTTACTTGTTGTTGGGATAATATACCCCACAATTGAATGTAAAGGGGAATGAGGTGTATTCTGGCTTTTGGCTTCGGAAGTTTGAGTCCATGGGTGAGTCAAATGCAGTGGCTTGGAGGGAGGGTTTGGAAGGAGGAAGACTCACCCTTCCAGGCACGCCCCAGTGAGCTGCCTCTACCAGACCCAATGTCCCATCAGAGCCTTGAGTTCCGAATTCCGCAGTGGATAAATACACCAGTGACCACAGCGCACTCATGATCCCATCAACCCCCAAAGCTGCCTTTGCACACGTGAAACTTTGGGGACATTCTAGATCCAGAGCATGATGGGTGAATAGGAAGTTGCCAGGAGGACTAGTTTCTTGCTTTTGAAATCCTTGTGGAACTATAAGAATAAGTGGTATTTGAGCTATTGTAATGACCACTATAACTGCTAAAGGAGTAAGAGGTGTTTGGTCCTTCTGTTACGGTCCTGATGCACTTATGAAGATATGTGATTTGCTTTTATATCTTGGGTATTTTTCAGAAGGGAGCTTGCCAGAGTTCTTTTCTACTTGTGTTGGTGAGGGTAGAACTCTGGGCCTTGCATGTGCTATGCAAGAGCTATACCACTGAGCTACACCCCGGCCAGAGAACCTTATTATTTTGATCCAGGGTCTTGCTAACTTTCCTAGGCTGGCTTTGAACTTGTGATCCTCAGCCTCTCAAGTGCTGAGATTACAGGTGTGCACCCACCATGGCTAGCTTCCATCTTGTGTTAAGGAGACCTCACTTGCAATGCCAAACTTGTGGGGTGTCGTTTCTGTGATCCAAGCATAATGGGAAGTTAGTCATAGGCTCAGGTCTGTGAGGGCCTCTGTTTTCCAGAGCCTTCAGAATGCACTGGCAGAGCCTCTGTCAAGAAGGTTTCCCTTGGCAGGCATTAACCAGAAGGCTGCTTGGTTTTAGTTTGGATGTAAATGAGGAATTCCTCGATGAGGAATGTTGGTCACTGGAACCTGAGACACAAGAAGAAGTGCAGCAGTTCTCTGTCCTTTGTGAGCATGTTGGCCAACTCCCCCTTGGTGCAGTGTCACCCTGTGCTCGTGCTGAAGGAGCTATCAGGAAGGGACAGGGCCGGTTGACAGATTGGTTGGGGCCTGGAAAGAGTATGTTGTGTGGGAGCAGACAGCATGTGAGGTGTTGAAATAGATTTTGAACAGTACATGTTAACCAAATTCATAAAAGCCCAGTATTTACTGGTTGTCAAATAGGTAGAATCGGTCATTTCAATTATGGGTTTTGTGGGCCTTGATGGCTAGAATCCATCATATTAATTAAGACTATAGGAATCCATAACAAGATACTTTTATTTTTAGATTTAAAAACGGAAAATTAGGCTGACAGATGTGAAGTAGTAGAGATAATTGCCCCTTCCTGAACTGAATTTTATAGAACTTTTATTCCTTATGGCCATGTTTTAATTCAGATTGTGCTGTAGGATCTGCTTTTTCCTGGGGCCCACGGGGTCCCATTTTCTCAGGACAGTTTGTTTCAAGTCTTAGTTCATTTGATTATTTATTTATGTCATTTATTTTTTTATGACAGCTTTTTACTATGTATTTAGACTGGCCTTGACCCTAGTACATAGCCCAGGCTACCTCACCCTTGTTGCGATCCTTCTGCTTCAATCTCGAAAGTTCTGGGATTACAGATGTGCACTACTATGCCCAGCACAAATTTTAATTGCTCACTTATAGTTTTTAATCATACGCTTTTGTGCACATTTTACCATTACCATGTTATAACTGTATCTTGATGTCCCACATAGCCTCATGCAGTCATGAGTGGGGCTTTTCAGAGGTAGCTGTATCTTGAGTGTGTGATGTTGGGATTGATTTATGGCGTGATACTATGATTAAGCCTTCCCTGGCTGAGTGCTGTCTGCTCTAAAGGCAGGTAGCCTGGATAGAATATAAAGGACAAAAAGAGAGCTGCTGTTATCATTTGTTTTCACTTGCTGCTTGACAGCTTTGCTGTTCCATGACTTTCTGCCCACCATGAATTGTTTCTCCTCTGCAGTACCCGTTCTTGGAGCATCCAAGTGTGGATTGAAACCTCTACAAACTGTGAGCTAAATAAACTTTCCCTTCATTTTGATGTTGGTTATTTTGTCTCAGGAATGAGAAAAATTAACTAAAACAACTTGTCTCTGGAACTTTGATGTTCCCACACTGACTCCCCAATCCTCTAGGCCCTAGCCTCTGACAAACATTGATATATCTTGTGTGCTAATCTCACTACTCTGTGTACCTCATAAAATGAAGTCACAGTATTTGACTTCTTCAGTAAGTATAATGTCTCTGAGGTTCATCCAGGATGTATTACATGCCCGACTTTCCCTTCATTATAAGGCCATTATTCTACCATATGCATGTACCATCATTTTGGGTTGTTTCCACTTTTTTTTTTTTCCTGCACAAGGTGTTAAAGAAAAAGGAAGCTGTACTCTAGGATCCCCTGTTGAAATCATTTTAATTTGTACAAGCTATGGAGCCAAGGGAAAGAGAGACTTCCTAGCAAAATAATTTAAACTTTTTGTGTCAGTTTTACTTTTTTCTCTTAAAGCACACATACATTGCAGGTTATATTTGCATACACTGTTGACACAATGGATCCCCTCCCCCTCCAGGCCTGGAGATTTAACTTAGGGGGTGCTGAGCTACATCCCTATTCCTTTGTTTTTAAATTATGAGACACTGAATTGCCGAGGCTGCCTTCAAAACTGTGATTCTCCTGCCTCAGCCTACTAAGAAGCTGGGATTACAGTTGAGTACCAGCACCTTGCTGTTTTTAGTTTAGTTTAAGGCCTAGTTTAAATTTATTATTTATTTGTTAATATATTTATGCCTAATATGAAATACTTTGAAGGCAATGGATCTTATGACTATAGGAAATTTAAGCAAGGCTACTAGGTAAACCTATTCTTCCATTCTAACTTTAAGATTTTTTTCATTCTAAATTTCCATTTTCCATTCTAAATCAAAGATTTTTGGGGGATCCAGGTGGGGTGATGCATGTTTATAATCTCAGGACTCTGGGAGGCTGAGGTAGGAGGATTATAAGTGTGAACCCAGTCTAGGTAGTTTAGTTACCTAGTGAAATCTTGCCTCAAAATTAAAGAAACAGGATGTGCTGCTCTGGATGTAGTTCATTGGAACAGCCCTGGTTCAATCCCTAGTGCTGCTTAAAAAAAAAAAAAAATGTAGAGGCCAAGAGACTGGAGGTGTGGTTCAGTGGTAGAGCATTTACCCAGCATGCATAATGCCCTGGGTTCCATTCTGTTGTAATCCAAATATGGATCCTAGTATTGTAATCCCTATTCTAATCTTCATCACCATTCGGAAAGTTGTATTTTTTGTAATCCCATTGAAACATTACTGGAATCTCGGCAAATTAATTCCAGTCTACTATCTCCAATGCAACCCACGGCAAGAGTAAAGACACTAAGACATATTCAAAGCTAAGGGCAGCCAAAGGGTCCTAAGCCTGATCCAAGTGAGGATATATGAACAAAGGCCTTGATCCTAGGCCTCTCCCAGAATTTATTATCTGGTGAAGAAGGGAATGGTTCAAGGATGAGTGACAGGGAAGATGTTGGGAACTATGTGAGTAACTAGAGCTGGATATCCAAGAGAGGAGAAAAGCATCTTTGTATTATGCAAGGAGATAGGCAGAAACACCAGTATGCATAACTGGACTGGGCTAGCATATAGATGAATTTAAGAGGCTGTGGCTTCAGTTTCTGGTATGTAAACTTTTTGCCCTGAGTAGTTGTATCCTCTTACTTTGAGCCTTGTACCCGGCTGACCTTTCTGGAGCTGATTGGCTCTGCCATCTCACTACACTTCAATCTTTTACAGAGAGCACTGTGTGAGGAAACAAGACTGTCAGGTTGGTCTCCGCGTCTACGTACCAGTACTTCAGCTGGCCATATTTGCATCGCTTAGATTCAATTGAAGGGTGAAGGAAGTAGTGTAACCTGCTCTGTACATGTTGGTATATGGAAACAAGACTTATTTTAACTAATGTTGCAGTAATTGTTCTGCATTCAAGGAGAGTCACTCAAATTGTCTCCTACACATTTCTGGCACCACAAAACATTTTTTTGTTTGTTTAAGTCACAGTGTTTACATTTAGTGGAATCTATAGATTATAAATTGAGGCCCAGATTGACCAAGGTGACAGTTTTGATAACTGGTGAATTTTATTTAATCTTAATTTTAATTTAAAAGTTTTGGTTTTGGGAGACAGGGTCTTGCTGTGTAGTTCTAGCTGCATCTTCTTGTCTCGGGCTCCTTGAGTGCTGGGATTACAGGCATGTGTCACGGTGCCTGATAATTGGTGCATTTTAAGTGTTAATTTAAAGTCTCAGGTACCTTTTGATTTTTCCCCATGCAATGTGTGTCTTAAGCCAGGAAGTAATCAGGGGCTACCAGGGTGTGTGAACTAGACTTGGCATCTTCTCAGAACTTCCAACTGAAAATTCCTCATTTTCTGTCTGACTTGGGGTTGTGGCTGCCTAAAACCAGCCTTTTTCCTCAACCCTCTGTGTCTTTGGGCTTCCTGATACCAGTTCTTCCTTTCTGCCTCTGGCTGGTAAGAGGAAAAGCAGTAGCGGTTGAGGCCCTGCATCTCTGGGGTGCACAGACTATAGGATAATCTGTCCTTTTGCCTCCTTTTTTAAACAAAATCTTTACAGTGGTTTGTATATTTGCATGGTGAGATCTTCCCTTTCTGTCTCCAGATGCTCACAAGAAGCTGCCGCTGGTCCCAAATAGCCTGGTGTTGAACATTTGTCTCTGACTGTGGTTTTCACTGCCCTCTCTGCTGAGCCTCTCCCCAGGGTGTCAGCTTTATTGTGGTCAGGGTATAAAGCTGTGGGGGATACAACACAGGGACAGCAGACCCCAGCCACTCCCTGGGAAGCAAGTACCCTCTTGTCAGGTTGAGAGAATCTGGTGACACCCCCGGAAATTGTGTGCCCAACTTATGGACTTCCACATTGCCAGTCTCCCTCTCAGCACCACAGCATCTGCCCATCACTGTGGCCTTGAGGACACAGCCATCTCACTCTGACCATGGTTCCCTTGGGGAGCCACAGCTGCCTTGGCTGCTGTCTCACGAAGGCTGACTGCATGGGTTCAGGGAACCTTGAGATTGTCCAGGAGCCATCTGCTTGGGGACAGGGAGTGGCAGAACCTACAAGAGCCACATACAGTCCACTAACAGGAAGCGACCCCAATAGTATTGGTCACACGTGTGTGCTGGGAAAGGCAAGGGCAGTCTAAATGCCTTTTGTCATGTGGCTTATGAGTGTGATCATGCAACCCTGCCTGCTCCCGAACACCAACTGTATTTTGTTGCATTTTGGCCTAGAGATCTCTCTGCAGAGACCGCCTGTGAATTCCAGCCTCACCCAGACAGGGAGGAGACTTCCCTTCTGGTGTGTTGGCCAGGGGAGATCCAGCGGAGATAGCATAATAAACATATCAAAGAACAGAGACATTTTCTGTACTTACTTTCTTAACTATGTCTCTCATTGCTAGGACAAAATCCCACAAATGAAGAGAAGGAAAGCCTTATTTTGGCTCTGTTTTCAGTTGTAGGGGGCTGAATGGCATGGGCAGGGGAGAGATGGTCAGAACTTGTTGATCAGGAAGCAAAGAGAGATCAAGGGAGCAGCCAGAGAGGGAGAGAAACCCTTGCGGGCCATGCTTCTGGTGACCTGCCTCTTCCAACAGACCCCCTCCTAAGAGCAGGTCAGCTGTAACCCCCAAATTCAATCACTTTCCACAGCTCTGCCTTTGAGTGCATAAGACCCTAGGGGGACATGTGAGCATAAACCACAGCATCCACAGGTCCCGAGGTGAGAGAGAAGCCCAGACATAGCAAGATGCTCAGACTCAGGTTGGGAATGAGCCAGAGAGGGGTGCTTAGCATGGTGCCTTCAGTGAGGCCCCAGGGCCTCGATCCTAGGGCTTTCCTATTGGGCTTCTGAGATTCCCTGGTGTCAAGAGCACACGAGGGGAGCCGGACACGGTCAGCTGTGCCTGTAGACTCAGATACTCAGGAGGCTGAGGCAGAAGAATATCTTGGGTTCAAGAATTCAAGAGCAATCCAGGCAACACAGTGAGATCCTGTGTCATAAATGAGAAATGAAAACACCAGGGAAATGGGGGATTTACTTCTGTAGCTGTTTTGAGCATTGGTTTGAGTTGTAGTCAACTTCTGCAGATGTGGTTTTTTTTTTTAACAGTGGATGAGGAACAAGTAGGGTGGGTAGCAAGAGGCCACCTGAGGAGGGGAAGCTTAAACTAGGTTGGGGTGATCAGGTCCACTGAGTTTCAGATAACCTCATGTCAGGCCTGCAAGTGGGTGTGGAGGCAGCAGTTATGTTAAAAAGCATCACCCAGCATCACCTCTGGGCACAGAGCTTAGTGTGCTGTTCATATACATTTAATGCTAACAGAGAATACGGTCTCTTTACGCCATAGCAGGTACTGAAGGTGAAATCAGACCAAGATGAATAAATTGGTGCCTGGTGCAGTCCACTCTGGCTGTGCACATCATTGTATTTCCTCTTAATAATGAAGTAATAATGGAATAAAACAGAGAGTAAGTCTGTATTTTAAGACATAAGCAGAGGTTCTTAGCTTTCCATATAGTGGCAAGGTGTACCCTCCCAGTGATCCCCCTGTCACCACGGAGGACTATTAATTGCTCCTCAAGTTTAGTCACATTCTTAGCAAACATCGTCACCAGAATATTATTCAAATTTTAGCAAGTTAATTCCAATCTGCCACCTCACCTCCAGTGCACCCCATGGCGAAGATAAAGACACTAAGACATATTTTTTTTTTTTTTGTTCTGGGCAGCCAAGGAATCTTGAGTCTGGCCCAGATGAAAGTTTACAGAACAAAGGCTTCAATTCAACCCAGGGCCTAACCCACATTTTATTAATTTGTGAAGGGAGGGAGTGGCTGGAGGAAGAGTGACTGGGAGAATAGTAGGAATTATATGAATACTGTGAGCTGGACTAGCCAGGAGGGCAGAAAAGGCCTCCACAGTATGCAGAGAGAAGGATGTGCAGAAAGAGCAATCTGCATAACTGAACTGAGGTCACATTTAATGCTGAGAAGAATGATGCTTTAGTTTTGATGTGCAAACCTTTTTTTTCCCTTGAGAAGTCATAGCCTCTTTTTTATTGTAAAGAGAAAAATAAAACAGTTTCAAAACATGCTAATTAGAGGGTAACGATGGCATATACATTACGTATTATCTTCAACGCAATTGCTAAGAGTAAAAGACGTCTGCATTCAATCATCCAAACAATTCAAGCACATACCTTTCTCTTCAGTGAGCTCAGAGAAGTCAGTGGTAAAGCGTCTTATTTCAAACCCACTTGATAGCCCTGGAGCATTGGCTGTGCATCCTGCTGGGCTCAGCCATTTAGGAAGACACTAAACCAGGGAAACAGTGACTGTCACCTGGCTTCACAGATCATGCATCAGCACCTCAGCCAGCCCTACTTACCTTGCTTAGAGCCAATTGGAGTGAAGAGGAAATAGCATAGCCAGCTCTGCACGTATCAGTACTTGCAGACAGGCCCAGGTTTAGCCAAAGTGGAGATCACTGCTCTATTCAAGGAGAGTTGTTAAGGTGGTTTTCTACACCCAAAGACAGAATTATAAATTTAGATGGTAATGACATGTAAAACAGTGGGAAAGAGTTAGGACTGAATGGTTAGTTTATGTAAATAAACTCATGTATATGACTAACCCCATACATTTACCAAGCAAAGAGAAAATAGAATGGCTATTTTTCGTGTTTTTGTACAGGGTATCAAAGTTGTAGTTGATATCTATGATTTACAGCTTCTTTGTTTTGTCTTGTTTTAGGGTTTTTTTTTGGTGATTATTGTACTTGAGATTGAGCCCTTTTGCACTGAGCTACATTGCCAGCCTCCATTTATTTTTTACTGTAAGACAGTCTTGTAAGTTGCTCAAGCTGGTCTCAAATGTCCTTATCTTTTCCCTTTACCCTCCAGAGTAGCTGGAATTACAGGTTTTCTCCCATAAATCTGACTTCCATTAGCCCCTTCTGTGCATCATAGAAGCACTTAGTGTTTGTACACTTCACCTTTATCTCGTTTGTGTGCCAGGATTAATTTTCATTTTGCTCTCCTTTTCTTGTTTTGTAGTTGCAAGTGATGGGTGCTCATTTGGAGCTGGAGGAGCTGTATTTGGAAGATGCTGCAGAGGACCTGCTCCTTCTGGAACCCTTTTTGTTCTGAGTGAGCTCACATTTATGCAAAAGATTCCTGTTCAAGGATTTCAGGTCCCTGCATACAGCAATTTAACCCTATACAACGTATGATCCTATAGCAGTAGTTAATTACCAGTGTAGTTGGGAATCGTCAAAAGGTGTTAGTGATTTGAGTTTCTTTTTGGCTATCATATTACTGTGGCATTGTTTTATACATTTTGTGGTTATACTTTTCTGATGAATGTTCAAGACCAAGTTAAAATGAGATCTCTATTAATTAAATTAATTTCTTGTTATATATCACATTCAGGTCGCCTCAGGATTTGTCTTGGGATCATGTAAAGCACCTCTTGGTTCTCCTGGCAGTGTCAGCTGTCTGGAGGAGTCAAGGCCACTGCTTTACCAAGTTGCTTTCTAGGAATGCTTAGGAGACTTCTCTTCTGGTGACTCTTCTTAGGCACACTGTACACCATTAATCTCTTTCCTCTGTGGCCCAACAATCTCCTTGGCCAGAAGATGGGGACTCACCAAGTTACAGAATGTCAGAGCAGAGATTTCCTTATGTCCTGGGTCCTCATTGACCTCAGAAGTCCTGGGGCAAAATACTGGCTCTTCTTAGCTTACCTATCTTTCTAGTTTGTGGCTTCTAAACCTCAGCTGTTGAACATCCAGAAAAGAAGGTTAATGACATTAAACTGTAATGGGAGCACTGAGCTTAATATTATCCTTTTATCTGAATATCAATCATCTTGAAACATGAAATAGAACTGTTATTTTCTACCAATAATGGAGGTTCTAGTAGCTGAATTCCTGTAGAATGGTAACAGACAACAGTTATATAGTTTTACACAGCAAATTTGAAATCGAAGGACATACATAATATTGTAGCATGACAATTACGATGACATTTTTGTAACACACTTAAATTCTCTGTCTTGGTATAGGATATCCTTTTTAGCCAGTCATCTCTGAAGCTTTTACCTAACTTGTTGACATTTAATAGGGGTTGTCACTGAATCAATTTGTGACATTGTCTGGACTGCTTAATGTCTAGGCATCTCTACATATAGTGGCACATACATAGCATATACATCACTTAAGTTTTTGTTAAAGGCAAAGGTCTGAATCTGAAAGAAAATGTCTGTTGCCATAAACAATCCCTGTTTTACATTTTGGCAAACGTCTGAAGACATGAATACATTTAATATGCCCTGAGTTTAATAACATTCAATTGTCAAATGGCAAATAAATATATGAAAAAATGTTCAACATCATTGGTCATTTGAGAAATGCAAATTAAAGCAACACTGAGATATTACCTTACTACAGAAAGAATTTCTAACATTAAGAAATCAACCAATAACAAATGCAGGTGGGCCTGTGGGAAAGAAAGAACACTTCTCCATTGTTGGTGGGAATGTAAACTGGTACAACCACTTTGGAAATCATTGTGGAGATTCCTCAAAAACTAGAGGTTCCGTTTGACCCAAATATTCCCCTTCTAGGTATTTTCCCAGAAGAACTGAAAACGTCATACCATAGTAATATATGTATATCCAAGTTTAATTTTTTATTTTTTTAAATTTACATAGATTTATTCTTTCTTATTTTAAAGAGGAAAAACAGAAAAATCAAGAAGCTAACAAACAATTAGAAAACAACAAAAGCAAAAGGATGACTATAACAGCTACAAAAAAATAATGATACAGGATTTCAAACCAAGAAGATAGGAATTTAACAATGGTTGTTATGTTGCATATTGTTGTCCTCAAAGTAATTGCTCAGACTACCAAATATAGATATGCAAGACTGATCAAACAATATAATTTCTGTTTGAGCAATTTCTTTCCCTTTTACTATATCTATTATAATATGGGGGTCTTATTTACTTTTTTTTATTTAAAGAGAGACAAAAGCATGTAAAGGGTAGAGATAATACAGAATTCCAAAAAAAAGATAAACAATAAGAAATCACTAGTTAATAAATTACATATTGTCCTCTTAGAAATAGTTGTTCAAGTTACAAAATTAAAGCATACAAAGTAGATAGTCAAACAGTGAGAGTGTAAACAGGTACACATGCATGAATCTTTACATGTGTTTCTGTCCTTTCTGTATTAGAGGGAAGAACAAAACTTAGCAAGACAAAACAAAACAAATTCCTATAAAAACATGAAACCAAAAAGTCGTATAAAACCACAGTACAAGGTGATCTACAATGATTACTGTGTTGTTTCTTATTATCTTCAATAGAATGTCTGTATCATCAGGCATAATTGAATATAGCAGTTTAATTGAGTATAGCAGTAAATAACAATATTAGTAAAAGTAAAACATTGTAGACAGTATAAAACTTCAAAGGCAGGTAATAGTCAAACCATAGTGAATATTCTAGTGGATCTTGTCATCTTAAGTGCAGTTGCCTAAACTCTCAGACTTGATACTATCAATCATAACAGCTTTGAATAGAATCTATCAATACAAAACAGAGATCTAGCAAACCAGATTGGATTACGATCAGTCATGGTAAAACAGTGTAGGTTTTACAGAGCTTTAGATTAAGTTAATAGGAAATTAAGGATGATTACCATACTATAACCTGTTATTTTCAGGATTACTGTCTGTGCCCTCAAATCTAGTACAGGTAGAATGACTGGAGCAGAATATAATACATCTAAGCAGAGTAGTGTGAGTAATGTGGGTTTTAAGTCCTGGTGCACTATTAACAATATAGTGTATCAAGGCCATCTATGTTAGAGATTCTAGTTATCCTTCTCTGCCTCATTTCTGCTCTGCTATTTTTCTGCCTTTGTTTGTTTAGTTTTCTCCTTCATTCTACTGCCTGCCCCACTCATTGAGGCCTTTCTGCCACTGTTCCTAAAATCCTGGTATTTTTTCTCTCTCTCTCTAGAATGTCCTTCAGTATTCTCTGTATGGTTGGATTGGTGATCACAAACTCCCCCAGTTCCTCTTTGTCATAGAAGCATCTTGTTTCTCCATTAATTTCTACTGACAGTTTTGCAGGGTACATCAATCTGGGGTGGAGGTTATTTTCTTTCAGGGCTTGGAAGACTTCAGTCCAAGCTCTTCTTGATCTGATGGTCTGTGTCGAAGAGTCAGCCGTAATTCTGTTGGGCTTACCTTTATAGGTAATCTGTTTCTTTTCTCTGACAGCTTTTTATACTCTGTTTTTATATTGAATTTCTGGGATCCTGATTATTATATGTCTGGGTGTAGATCTGTTTTGGTTGTAGGTGGCTGGAGTTCTGTATGCCTCACATAACCGAATGTCATTTTCTTTTCCCATGCTTGGGAAGTTTTCCTTAATTATTTCCATGAATAGCCTTTGTAATTCACCTGTATGTATTCCTGCTTCTTTGTTCACTTTTCTTATTCTTAAATTGTAGATTCTCTTGTCATCTTCTAGCTTTTGTATTGTTACTGCCTGTTTCCTTGTTATTTTTAAGAGATCTTTCCTTTCATGATCACACATTGCAAACTTGTCTTTAAGTTTTGATAGTCTATCCTTAGTTTCTTTTAAGGTGTTTTGCCAGCTTTCAATGGAGTTTTTAATTTCCTGGTAGTCTCTTTGAATCTACTTCATGTATCCTATATTTTCTTTATATTCTTTATTGAATGTTTCTCTCCTTTTTTTGTGTTCCTCCCTTCTTCCATCTGTATCATCCTGAGAGATGCTTCCTGAGAGCATTTCTTTTATTACTCTACTCATATCATATCTTGCTTTACCTGATTTACTATTTCAGTTTTGAGCTCGTCTACAAGGTCCTGAAGATATCTCTTAATGTCCATTGAAGCCATGTCTGATGTTGTGTGTTTGTGGCCCTCAGGCTCCCTTGTTTTTCCCCCTCCTGGATCCGTGCTCTTAAGGTTCTGGGCTGGGGGCCTCCTCCTGCCTCTTCCTCCTGTCATGGCCCTGGCTTCCTCCACACTGGTTACAGTGCAGGTCCCATCCCCCTTCCCTGTTTGCCACGTTTCCTCCAAAGCACACTGGCAAGGGACTTCTGCCCTCTCCTGGCTGCTCTTGTCACTGAGGTGTAAGCAGCAGCTGCATATTCCTGCCCCTCCGCACCAGGCCAGCCAAACTTCAGGGGCCTTCACCTGGTTAGTGTGTGCTAGATGCAGGGAATCGATTTGGGACAGCTCATTGGGTCCTGGCCAGGGGTGCAGCCCAGTCCAAGCAAATCCCCTGAATCTGCTCTGGGGAGGGAGCAACCAACTGAAGTCACTGTGGCTCCCAGTTCAGGCTCCTCCTGCCCGATTCCAACATGTCACCCATTTGATCACACCCTTCCTGTGGAGGGGGGTCTCATTCCTAGCACTGACCGTGGATTAATGAAGGTCCCTTTGCCAGCTCCACTCTCCATTGCGTTCACCAACCCCCGACTTCAGCACTGCTGTGGTTCCTGTGAGTGGTGGCGGGAACGAGTTTGGGTGGCTCTGCCAGCCAGCGCAGATTCAAGGTGGCACAAACTTGTTGGGTCACTGTGAAAATGCTGTGTCTCATAATTTTTAGCTGTTTCAGTTTTAGTCCTGAAGTATTTGATGAGCTTTTTTATGTTTTAATTTCTTCCTGTGTCAAGAGGATCCATCTCCCTCTGTCTGGGTCTCTCCAGGGTGTTTTATTCTGGCAAATGAGTTGTTTCTCCCGGGAGGCTTTGTATTTTGTTGCTCACTGATCAGCCCTCTTGACTTCCCCTATCCATGTTTATAGCAGCACAATTTATAATAGCTGGATCTTGGAAACAACCCACATGCCCATCAACTGAGTAATGGATGAAAAGGATGTGGTATTTTTATACTGTGAAATACTACTCAGCCATAAAGTATGATAAACTCAAGGCAGTCAGGGATACTCTGCAGAGGTTTTATCTAATGGCCTGTGATAGATACCAGGTGTTTTTATCTTGGGTAGAGATACAGCATTAAGTCTGGAGGAGACAAAGGAAAAGAAACAAGTATGTATGGGCCAAATAACAAAATGAATAGGATAATTATGAGTATAGTTAACAAAGATTTCCATGAAGAGGAGCTACAAGGCCAAGGAATTTAAGAATCTGATATGTCATTGATTTGTCATCTAATAACAGTTATTGAAATATTAGCTGAAGGGTCAGGAATGTACACACATCTAGTTTTTACAATTATGGGGGCTTAGTTTTATGATAATGCTCCAAGCAGTTCCTCTGTGGTTGCCTCAACTGGAATACGATCATCAAGACACTCCCTGATCAAGGTGCACACAAAACAGTAAATATGGGAAGGCACTCAGGCCCTTAAGCAGTGTATCAGGCACAGGATTGCAGCCTTACACACCTCCATATCTCAGTATGCACAGTTCCTTGTTCTGGGTACCAGAGATGTATCTTGTGTACAAAAGTGAGAAATTCCATCAGTTGAGATATCTTTATATCTGAAACTTTTGCTTTCTGTAACACAGCAAGCATTTCTATATTCAGCTGTCATTTCTGAGAACTTGTTTGTCTTGTGTTTTTCACCTGGTGATGGGGTCATACTGCTGATATCAGGGGGACCAATATTGATAACAGTACATCTCTGGGGTCGATATTGATGATATTGATGGAACCAATTTGGTGATATCCATACATCTCTCTCCCTTTTGTGTGCACAACTAGAAATATACTCTCACCTGCTATGTGGCGCATTTCCCCGTACCCTGGGTCCCTGTTCAGGCACCACAATGCCACATCCAGTGCAGCCGGAGAGAAACTCCTTGTGGGGAGGACTGTGAAGAAATGAAGGCAACAGTTAAAATGCAAAAGCTCAGGTCATGTGGAGCCCTATCTTGGTTGAAGAAAGGGGCTACCCAACAACTGCAGTGCAATTATTATACATGTGGCAGGCTGATATCAAGTGAAATCTGTTTCCTAACAAATTGTTTGCTCAGCTCACCTTTGGTGCCTGGTGTGCTCAGGGCTGGAAAAACTTATTTACCTGGCTCACATGGTCACTTTGTGTTCTCAGGGCTTGCCTTGCTCTATCCCCCGCATGTGAAATCCATCTTCAATTATAGTCACTCCCCACAATTGGCAGTTTTGCATTAGTTACAACAGTATGTTAACACCTCCCTTGACTTAGTGGTATGTGCTGTGTATTTACTCTCCCTGGACCTGTCTCAGCTCAGTGTCTTTTGTACCATCTCTGTTTGATGAAAGATTCCAGTTGCATGTACCAAAACTTTCAGTTTGGTGGGTCCTACACCACCCAGTTCATGATGGGAGGCTCAGGGCAGCTGGTACTTGATGTCTTTTTTTTTTTTTTTAGTAAAGCTCTCACTGTTACTATCCTAGCTTCAGTAACACACATGTCTAGTGACCTTTTTATTGTGTGATTCAGGTCTAAACCCACCTCTGATCACATTGAGAACTATAGGTTGAGTATTTGTAATCAGAAAATGTGAAATCCAAAATGGCTGTGAAATATAAATTTTTTTTTAGATGGGGTCTTGTTATGTAGTTCAGGCTTGCCTTGAGTTCACTATGTAGCCCAGGCTAGCCTTCAACTCCTGGTGATTCTCCTGCCTCAGCTTCCTAGTGCTGGGATTATAAGTATGCACCTCCTTGCCTGAATGGTCAAAACTTTCTGAATGCATGGCTGAACCAGATAAAGTTTGTGCAAATATTCCAGAACTTGAAAAAAATCTGTGAAAACTGCAACACTTTTTTTTTAAGTACCTGCTTGGCAAATGACTTCATGTTTGCCAAGCAGGTAACTTATGCTGCTGAGCTAAACCCCTGGCCCAGCAACACTTTTTAAAATCACAAATCATTTCAGTCAAACAGTCCTTTACTTGTAAATCAACCATAATAGACCAGGCATTGGATAAGGAATATTTGTTCTATAACAAACACCACAGTAGATCAGGTATTAGTGACAAATGTGACTGTGTTGAAATCTTCATTTGTTACCTCCTAACTGGGTAAAATTGGGATGATTACTAGTGATTTATGAATCTAGGCTTTTCCAGTACCCATTAGGCATAATGACTTTTTTTTTAATTTTTGGTACAGAGAATTGAACTCAGGACCTCATGCTTACCAGGCAGGTACTGTGCCACTTAGCCACATCTCAGGCCCAGTGAGATTTCTTATAAAGGGTCAGTACAGTGATTAAAGTGACTGTAATTCATGTATCTTGTGGCCAGGCAGTTCAGAAGCACTGGTGGTAAGTGTATGCCTGTCTCATTAAGGTACATAAGACAGCCCCATTGGGTGGTAGACTGTCTGATGGGGCAGTCATACATGGTCCACTGGTGCTCCAAGCCATGGGAATGAGTTAAGTGAACTTGTGTCTACCACGCTTCTAGTACAACTTTTGACACCTTCTGGTTCTTAGTAAATAGCGATCGATATTTCTGATATGACTGTCAGGTAGTTTCAGTGATTGTCATATGTATCATCTGTATACTGATGTTGGGTTATTAAAAATTGATAGTGTTGACTGATGCTGATGTGACAGCACTCAACCTTGAATGACGAGGAATGGGGACTGCCTCTTCCATGGAGCCTCATAAGGTGTCCTGAAGTGACCTTGGATCAAAGAAAGGCATGTTCAAGTGCACAGCGCCATCAGCCTCACAAGGAAGGGGGTAGCCATGGTGAGTCTATCGTGACGTTTCAGGGACTCTGCTTCAGGTTTCCCCTAAAGCACGATATGTAGCCTACAGACCTGGGCGCAGGCAGCCAGGCTGCTAGTTCAGTTAGGACGTGCACAAGTGAGGTGGCACCTAACTGGGTTTCACGAGTTTTTATCTCCATGGACACACAGGTATATTTACCCAGGCTCAGCTTTCCTCACGTGTCACAAGACTGTGACCTTTTTCCTGGTGGCCAGCATGGCACATGGTCTCCTTTTCTGGCTCTGTGTGAGGCAGCTGCTGTGACACCTCAGGAAAGGAAAGATTAGTGGGAGTTTTCTTGAGCGTGCAGGGATGCATAGGGACTTGTTTTGTTTTGTTTTGTTTTGTTTTGTGGTACTGGGGATTGAAACCAGGGCATCCTGTATGCTGGGCCAGCACTGTACTACTAGGCTATGTCTTCAGCCTAATATGGATGGGAATATTGACCTAGGCTGGAGTAAGTTGCAGGCATGTGAATGTAGGATGTATGGAGAAATATGAGTTCTCATGTCTTCTTTCTTTTCCATGAACTCTTTTTCAGATGGACTCAATTTACCTTCATGAAGAAAAGACAGTCCAAAAAGAAAATGACTGACTGTCTTTCAGATTGGTATCAGGTATGCTGACACAGATCTACAAAATCATAAACCTGCATCCACTAGGGGGACATACTTTCTTCTATGCAGCATCATTTCTGCAGCATCTATCTATTGTCTGTCCATCTGTCTATGTATCTATGTATTACCTATCTATCTGCTTATTAAATAATTGGGTCTTGCTGTCATCTTTCTATCATTTTCTTTGAGACAAGGTTTTGTTATTTAGTTCACAGAGACATCAGTGTTACTGTTCAGCCCAGGGTGGCCTTGAACTCATGGCAATCTTCCTGTGTCAGCCTCCAAGTGGTGTGATTATAGACATGTGCCACCACAGCCAGCGTCTCTCTACCTCTGTCTCCCTATCTACCTATTTCACCATTTTATTAAAAGACATAAAGTCTTGCTGTTCTGTGCAGGATTGTCTTGAACTCCTGGATTCAGTCTTTCCTTGTATGTTTACCACCAAATAGCAAAGAGTTGCAAGTGTGTCCCACCACGCCCGGCCTCCCAGGCCTTTCTAAGCTTCACCGGAGGACTGGGTCCCTTATTAAATTTCCCCAGGGAGAGGAGCCACGTACAGTGTTGAGGAATTACTTTGAATGTGGAGTATTTCATGTTTACTCACCAACTTTCCCTCCTGGTGCCCACTGCGTGTTTCTGATCTTGCTGAGCATTCTGGCAGGTGGTGAGGAGTGTGAAAGTGTCTTTTGGCTTAAGAATTCACTCATTCCTCACAGTTATCAGGCATCTGCAGTGTGCTGTAGAGTGTGCTCCCATAGGAGAACATCAGATGAACATCTGGTATGACTGCACTGTGATAGGATGATGTGTAAGAAGGGCCATTAAGCCACGTGAGCAGAGGAGATCCATGGTGAATGAGTGTGGACAGAGGGAAGAGTCCCTCTGACCACTGAACCCTGGGCTAGACAGTGGGCACCTCAGAACCCTATACAGCCCCCTCATTTTCCTGTGGACATGGGTTGTTTCTATTTGGCTCACACAATCCTGTGTGTGATGATACAGGAGTCAGTGAGCTTTGAGGATGTGGCTGTGGACTTCACCCTGCAGGAGTGGACTTTGCTGGACCCATCTCAGAGGAAGCTGTACAGTGACGTGATGCTGGAGAGTTACCAGAACTTGGCTTCTGTGGGTAGGTGCACCGTCAGGCCTTGTAGACTCTTAGGGAGCAGATTATGCTAAGTGCTATAAGCACTCAGTATTTGTCTAAGTATCAGTGATATCAAATGTGTATATGGTGAGAAATAACAGAGATACAGCCCCTGCCATGATAGGCTTTAGTCTATACTCACAGTTCTCAAAATGTGATCTGACATCAAGAACATTATGTCACCAGCAGTGTTTGATTATACATTCCAATCTCCCTCTTTGATATACTGATTGGGCTCTGCCATCTCTGTTATGCAAGCTCTCCAGGTGGATCTGAAGCCCTGTAATGTTTGAGAGTCACATTTGTACTACTTGGGCTTATAGCTCAGAGGTAGACTGCTTACCTAGCAAGGAAAGATCTTGGGTTCCATTTCTAGCACCTTGCATGCGTGGGCACACACACAAAAACGAAGGTTTCTGTTTCATATACTTTGTTTTCTACTCAGATAAAAGTCTTAGTGTTTTGTAAACATAAATCTGGGTTTAGTTTTCAGTGGCCAGAGACAATATTGTTGAGGTAAAGCAGAGAGGATATTTGCATGTTTCCTAATGTTACTTCATTACCCTTGTCAGCACTGTTATTTCCTGAATCTGGGGTAGGCCCTTCACATCTTCCGCTCTGTGACCGTCTCTCTCTCCACCTACAGGATGTGAGCTCCTCAAACCCAGCCTTATCTCTTGGTTGGAGCAAGAAGAGTTAAGGATGTGGCAGGGAAGAGCCCTCCAAGGTGAGTGCTCCTGGAGAATGAGCCCAGCAAGCTCACTGTTTATAATGAGGAAACTCTTAATCTCAGAAGCTCCAGGTCATTTTCCTCAGCAGTTAGGAAGACTTCAACCTTGTGTACACTTTCATTTCCTGTCTTTTCTTTCCTGTGATCTCACAATATAGGTCATGGTTTTCCTTCTCTTTGACCACTGTTTTGATGTCTATCTCTTGTCCTGCATTTCCATTTCCCTCTACACTAATGTCATTCTTTTTGCCACCAGATTTAATTTTGATAGAATGTATTTTTTATAATTTATATCTGCAATTTTGTCCTTATCTTGGTGCTGCTTGTTTCACCTGGTTTTTGTTTTTTGATCTGCAAAACATGGTCTTGCTGTGAAGTTCAGGCTGACATTGAATTTACTGTGTGGTCTAGGCTCGCCCTGGACTCATGGCCATCCTCTTGCCTCCCAAGTGCTGGGAGTGGAGGTGTCTGCCACACCTATCTTGTTGCTTCTTCTGGTAAAGCCTCGTTCAGTCTAAAACAAGAAATGCTCCGTATCATTTTCCCATCATCTCTTACTGCAGTCTGTCTGTCTCTCAAACCCATAAGTTTCTTTTTCTCTTTGACTGCAGAATGGAATGTGGGACTTACAACCAAAGCGTCACCATTTCAGCAGGGTTTTCTGAGAGGACAAAACTCCAGGGAGACATTCATGGTAAGACTCAGAGACTCACTTTATTCCTTTCTCTTTCCCTTTCTGTCTCTCTTTCTTTCATTCATTCATTTATTTATGATTTTCCTTGTATGTGTGAAGGTTTCACTCCGTAATTCAGGCTGATCTTGAAATTACTATATAGGCAAGCAAGACAGGCTTGGAACTAGGGGATCCACTTGCCTGAACCTCCTGGGCACTGTGATTAAAAGTGTGTCCCTTATGTCCCAGGAAAAGGATTATTATTTTCCCCATTCAGAAAAGATGAGCAGTTCTGTTAAAATAAATCGGAACAGAGAGAGAGATTTCAGAGAACTTGCCTTCACCTAAGAGGGAGACAGAGTAGCAACTTTGGAGGGAATCCTGGAACTTGGTGAATTTGGAAGAGCTCCACATCTAAGTTTGTTGCTTTTGAGTTCCCACAAATGCATATTCAAGGACAGTGACTAGGTAGCTTTAAAAAGACTTTTTGAAACCATATAGAGATTTTTAAAAATTAAAGTTGGTGGCAGAGCTCCTAGAAGAGCCTTGTGTCATTGTACTTTGAAGAATTCAACAAACCAGATATGTTGACTTGTGCCTGTTTTTATTTGCTTTTCTTTGTTGCCAGGACAAAATTCCTGATGCCCAAAATTTAAGGGAGGAAAGATTTATTGAGCTCACAGTTTTCAGAAGTTGTACTTCATAGGTGGCTGGCTCCAAGTTGGGGTGACATGGCAGAGGGGAACCATGAAGGAGAAACTGTTCATGGCAGGCAGAAGACAGAAAAGCAGCAAAGTAGTGAAGCAGCAGGAACAGCAGAGGGGAACCATGAAGGAGAAACTGTTCATGGCAGGCAGAAGACAGAAAAGCAGCAAAGTAGTGAAGCAGCAGGAACAGCAGCAACCACCTGCCTCTCCTTTTTATTCCTTCTTGGCTTCCTGCCTTTGAAGTGGTGACACTCCCAGGAGGGGCCTTCCTATTATCCACACCTAGTATTATGCAAAAACTGGCAGCAGGCTAGTGTAGTAAACCACATGCTTAATCCCACCATGATACACCCTAGATTCAGCCACTTCTGTAAAGCCCCACCTGTGACCACATGAGGCTTCTGAGGAACCATAACAATGCTTGTAGTCTTTGTTGTTTGGGAGGCTGAGAAGAGAGGATTGCCCAAGTCCAGGAGTTTGAGGCTACCCCAGGGCAACACAGCAGGACTCAAACAATAAATCAATTGAACAGGGGCTGTATATATGTAATACAAATGGTCACACTGAGACAATCATAGTAATATTTTGTGTTTGGATGAATGGACTCTGTAATGAATCTGGAATAATCTTTTAATCAGTGTTCATCCTTTTATATCAATAGGCAGGAAGCCACAGTGGAGCAGAACTCTGTGATTTTAAGCCTTGTAGAGACTTCATCAATGTGTGCCTCAAGTCACATATGGGAACTCAAAATAAAGGGAACACTTCTGAGTGTGATCAGTATGGAGCAGACATCCTTCCTTTGCAGGAGGAAATCTCTACTGGAGAGAAATGCTCTATGTCAAATCAGTGTGAACCAACATTTAACCAACCTCAAACTGTCCCTTACCCAAAAAAGGACAAACCCTTTGAAGGTAGTGACTATAGGGAAGCATTTGTTGATCAGTCAGACTTTCAGGCTGACCCCAGGATACACAGTGGAAATAAACTCCATGAACTGAAGGAATGTGGGATAGATTTTCTTCACTCCAACAGCCTTGATGTGCTGATGCAAACTCACAATGCAGAAAAACCCTATGAAGGTAAGGAATGTGGGAAAGGCTTCGCATATTCTCCCTTCCTTAATATTCACTTGGGTACCCACAGTGGAGCCAACCCCTTTAACTGTAAGGAAAGTGGTACTATCTTTGCAACATCTTCTCAGTTCACTGGACAAGTGAAAAATCACACTGTGGAGAAACCCTTTGAGTGTGAAGTGTGTGGGAAATCCTTTAGAACCTCCTTGGGCCTTCGTGATCATCTTCAACTTCACACTGGGATAAAGCCCTTCAAATGTAAGGACTGTGGTAAAGCCTTCATTCAGAACTCAGAACTCACCAAGCACGTCCGCATCCACACTGGAGAGAGGCCTTATGAGTGTAAAGCATGTGGGAAAGCCTTTGTCAGATCTTCCCGCCTTAATGAACACATGAGAACTCACACTGGGGAGAAGCCTTTTGAATGTGCAAAATGTGGGAAAGCATTTGCTATTTCCTCCAATCTTAGTAAACATCTGAGGATTCACACTGGAGAGAAGCCCTTTGAGTGTAAGGAATGTGGGAAAGCATTTACGCACTCCTCCAGTCTGAGTCATCACATGCGGATTCACAGTGCCAGAAAACCTTACATGTCTGTTACATGGGAAAGCCTATAAGTGTCCCACATGTATTATCCTTCACATGTGAATTCACACTGGAGAAAACCCTATGAATGTAAACAGTGTGGGAAATCTTTCGGCTACTCCAATTCATTGCAGTTACATGAAAGAACTCACCCTGAGTGTGGGGAAGCCCTCAACTGTCTAAGTTCCTTTCCCAATCATGAACAGAGGCATACCAAAGAGAAACCATTGTAGTAAGAGATGTGTTAAAGGTGTCCTATTCACTTTGAAGCCTCAGATGAACTCAGGAGAAATCTACCAATGGAAGGCATTTAGGAACATCTTTACTCCTATCTCAGGTCTTAGCAAACATGTAAGTGTAACAGAGGTGATTCTATGTCAGGGATGTGATAAAGATTTTGCTATATCCTAAAGACTTACATCAGATCTTGCTGGAGTGAAGCTGTATGAATGTAGAGAATGTGGAAAATTCCAGAAACCTTAATGTGTACATATGAACTCACACTTAAGAGTCACTTTATGGTTTAAATAGTGTGGTTCCCCTTTCAGTTTACATTTGGAAGCCCAAAACCCTACTCTCTCCCAATGTAAGAGTCCTTGGGCTTCAAACATGTCACTAAAATGAGGCTGAAAAAAAAATGAAGGTGATAGAGAGTCAGTCCTTAACACCCTCAACGTCTCTGTGAGAAGAGAAATTGAATTCATGTGTGTTGGCATATGCCTATAATCTCAGCTCTTGAGAGTCTGAGGCAAGAGGATCAGAATTTGGAGGCTAGCATGGGCAATTTAGTAAGACCATGTCTCAAAATAAAAATTAAAAAATGGGTTGAGGATGTAGCTTGGTAGAAAGGCCCTGAGTTAAATCTCCACTCCTGGGGGAAAAAAAATGTAAGGAAAGTCATGCCCAGAAAAGATCCATGTGAAGATGCCAAAAAGTGGCTATTTGCAAACTGTGGACAGAAGTCTGGAACAGAACCCAGCCCTGTCCACAATATGATATTGGACTTTGAAACTCTAAAAGTGAAATCCAAGAAAAAAAAATTTTTTAAAGACATTCCATTTATGTATTATGAGCACTCTGGGTATCTAATATAGTAAAAAACATGGGAAATGATTTAGGTATTCCTCAAACCATGATAGTTTTCATATGAAACCAGTGTGCAACGAACCTTAAGGTTACAGAGTATGTGGAAAAGGCTTCATTTAGTTTCAGTTGATTGAAAAAAGGAAGCAAATCAATGCAAATGAGAAGGCGAATGGAAGGTATGTGAGAAGTGTTTCTGATTTTATCATATCTTAGAATTCACTTATAACTCCTCTGGAAATAGACCCTGTGAAAATAAAGAACTTAAAAGAACAAAAGAAACTTTTTTTAAACAAAAGTAAGTAATGTGTGTTTATATATAAAGTATGGAAATCAGTGTACAGTAGATTATTATTATTATTATTTGGATGGGGCAAGGTATTGGAACTCCTGGAGAGGAGTGGTAGGATGAAAGAAAAGGAGCCAAGGTGATGAGATCTGGGAAAGGTCAGTGAGAGAAAAGGGCATATGGATTTGAACGATGCACAGGGCGTCTGTGCCTCAGGAGGAAGAAATTTGGTGGTGGGGAGGCTGAGGGCGTGCAGAAGTGCAGTCCCGAACAGGTATGAGAGCCAGTGCGGGGAGCAAGAGGAGACTCAAGTGGAAGGGGAGAAGTGGGTGTCAGTTGGGGCTGGGGTGCAATGGGAGGAGGATGCGATTGGTGGAAAGTGGGGGGAGAGCTAAGGTGGAGGGGTCAGTGGAGAAAGGACTCAAGGCAGGGTGGCGCTGAAGGAACTGATGGGTGGGAAGACAGCAGGAGACTTTGGCAGTGCCACAGGAGGAGCAAAGAGAGAGGAGTTAGCGAAGAGTGAAAAGCACCTGGAGCTGTGGAACGCTGGACCACTTACTCCTGTGTTAACAATAATTGTCTAAGTCTCAGACATTTGGAGGGGAGAAACACTTAAGTAGGTGGCCATTTAGATATGCTGTCCAGTTTTTAGAGTGGTCAGCCGAACGACAAAAGAATGAGTTGTTCTCTTTTAGGTCAGGATAGAAATGGAGTGACTTGAGGTTTTTTTAGGGGGGTGGGTAGAGGAAGGAAGATTGCTTATGAGGGAAAGTAGAGACCAACTGGACAGGGGAAATCAAGAAATGGAGAAGCAATCTCCAGTCTTTTTCCTGATGCTAGATGGAGCAGGCAGATGACCAAATGAGACATCTCCAAAATGGGTGGCTGCCAGGGACTCAGAGTCCCAGAGGTGAGTATAACCAGTACTGGATTGGTATGATTAGTACATGATGTCCATTTGAGAAGTTTACAAGTTTAAGCAACTCAGCAGGGAGCTAGTGTCCTTGCTTTGCACAGATCCTGATCCTGTGCAAGAGGATGGCTCGGGGACGGCGTAATTGCTACACCTGCCCTGGGTGGGTGGTGATAGCCTGCTTACAATATAGGGGAGGAGAAGAGGTTTGTTCTCCCCTTTTTGGTATTACTGCTTTGCTGTTTTCTGCCACCTTGAAGTGTTGCCCTAGTGCCATTCCACTTTGCCCTGGAGTCAGCTGATTATGGACTGAAATCTCCACAAACTGAACTAAATAAACCTTTCCTTCCTTAATTTTGGGTGTTGGGTTATTTTGTCCCAGGAATGAGAGAAGAGTATCCAAGACATGGATTTAAATGGCACCACTCAGAAGTTGATCTCAGGTTATCCCAGAAGGCAGAAAGTAGGAGACAGAAAGGAAGGAAGAGAAGGATGAATAGCAAAGGAAAAGCTAGAGACTGACCCCAACCTGAAGCGCAGAAGTGAACCAGCACTAGAGTCTCAGCAAGGGAAGGCCCCAGGGCTGGATATCTGTGGGGGACGCACTTAGCCGGTGGTCTCAGGAAGTCAGCACTCTCCTAGGAGAGGGTGTCACTTCCTGTCTCCTTTCTGGGTCTTGGCACTAGATATTAGAGTAAACTGAGGTGTGCCCAGGTCTACTGAGTCAGGCAAAGCTGAAGCAATAAGCCAAGTTTACTTGAGCCTAGCTGCAGGAAGTGGGCTGAGGGAGATATGACCAGTGGCAATGAGGGAGGAGGTGGGTGGTGGAAGGTTTCCTAGGGGTGTTTGGATAAGGCCGGGGTGTGACAGGGAGGAGCAGGAAATTCTTAGTTTGGCTCTGGGGATTTGGGAGTCTTGGTGACATCCACAGTCTTGCACGTGAGGCTGGGTAGGGCAGTTGCTTCTTCACCTCCTTTTGTGAGCTCAGTTTCCCTGTTATCTGTGTGTCTCCGAAGCTGCGATTAGCGGCTCTACTTGGGCAATTTTTTCTTCTCTGTCCACTTGGGGTTCTGACATTCCTGCCTTTTTATGATTTAAAAAAAAAAGGAAAAAAAGTTGGAGAAGTTAAAGTTTTTCTTGACTGCTTCTGTTGGGGCAGAGAAGACAACCTGTTTGGCGAAACATCAAAAGAAGAGGTTGGTTTCAGTCTTGTGGGACTGCTGTGTATAGAGGTCATTAAGAATTGTCTTGTTGTCATCACTTGAACCTGATTTTGAATACAGTTAGTTAACAATTTTATGAGGCATGGCCCAGAGTGGAACACTATAATGATTGTGCCTATGTGAGCTAAGATTTGCATAAGGCATATAATCTATCTGCTCCAGGAAAATGGCCAGAAATTAGACTGATAAGGGGGGGTGTCATTTTAAGGGGTTTCCAGCTGTGGAATTGTGTTGTATATATAAGACTGCTTGGGAATTTAGGGAAATGTGCTCTGTTGTGGGTCTCCACTTTTTTTATACTTAAAACTGTGTTTCTTTAAATTTTAAAAATAAAAAGGAAATTGACACTAGATAATATATTACATATTGTTATCTTGAAAGTAGTTCAGATTATAAGATTTAGGTATGACAGTAATCATTGTAGATCACCTTGTACTGTGGTTTTATACGACTTTTTGGTTTCATGTTTTTATAGGAATTTGTTTTGTTTTGTCTTGCTGTTTTGTTCTTCCCTCTAATACAGAAAGGATAGAAATACATGCAGAGATTCATGCATGCCTCGTTGTTTACACTCTCACTGTTTGACTATCTACTTTGTATGCTTTAATTTTGTAACTTGAACAACTATTTCTAAGAGGACAATATGTAATTTATTAACTAGTGATTTCTTATTGTTTATATATATTTTTTTTGAATTCCATATTACCTCTACCCTTTACATGCTTTTCTCTTTAAATAACAAAAATTTAGGTATGAAAAAAATGATCAAATATTCAGACAGTGAAAACACAAGCCATTTTTTAATGAACAAAGATTAGTAGGATAGTTATCTGTCTTGTATGTATTTATGTACACGCGCACACGTGTGCACACGTGCGCACACACACACACACACGCACGCACATAATCTCTTCCCTTCTTGCTTTTCTCCTTTTCCCTATCCCAGTTGTTCTTTCCTTTTAAGCACTTTCTTTCCCTTTTATTTTCACAATATCTGTTACACATTTTGGATCTTACTACTCTTTCTTTTCTTTTTTTGTTTTTGTACCTCGGATCAGACTCATGACCTTGTGCTTGCCAGGCAGGTGCTTATACTACTGAGCTAAATCCCCAGCTTTCAGTTTTTGTTTACACTGGGGAGACAATATATTTATACCCATGTGAGTTTGATTTAGTTCACTTATGACTGTGGTCTCAAGTTGCATCTATTTACCTATAAAAGCTCAAGTTTATCCTTCTTTATAGCCGAGTAATACTCCACTGCATACAAATACCACATCTTTTTTATCCATTCCTTGGCTGATGGGCATTTGGGTTGTTTCCAAGACTTAACTATTACCAGTTGTGCTGCTATCAACATTGGTGCACATATACCACTGTGGCATGATGTTTTTAATTCTTCTGGGACAATACCCAGAAGGGGAATAGCTGGATTGAATCGAACCTCCAATCTTAGTATATCATCTTGGAGTTGTTGAATTGTTATTTCATGGCCCCTTGTTATTTTTAAGAGTTCTTTTCCTTTGTGATCGCTAGCTGTGAAACTGTCTTCAAGGTCTAAAAGTCTATCTTCAGTTTCTTTGAAGTGGTTTTGCCAGCTTTCAATGGAATTTTTAATTTCGAGGATATCTCTTTGAATTTGTTTCATGCATTCTATTTCTTTTCTATACTGTCCAGTCAAGGTTTCCATCATTTTCTCATGCTACTGTACCTTTTTTTCCTCCACATCCATACCTTTTTTATTTTTTTTATTATAAAGAGAATAAAACAAAAGACAGATCTAAGCAGATCAGAACAGAACAATGTAAGCAACACAGCCCTTCACAACAAGACAACTGGATATTAATAGTAGCTATCATAATGTCTCTTTCTTTGAAATAGTTGAGCTTAGCTTTATACACAATAATGTCAAACATAACAAAGTAGAATAAACAACTCAAGAGAATGGAAGTATTCCAAGGCATTCTGAACCAAATAACCAAAGATGAACAATGGCTGCTATATTATCTCATTTTCCATAAAAATTTTGTTTTTACTATTATACATATTAAAATCCAATAAGACACAATGTGATAGAACCAATGGTAATAGAAAAACAAAAGCATGGTAGGACTTCAGAGCAAGATGATATTAAATCAACACTGGCTACCATATTGTCTTCCAAGTAACTTCATATGATCACATATATTAAGATCAAACAAAACTGAATAAAACCATTTGAACTAATGAATGGAGATATGACATCAAAGCAGTATAATGGTGAACCATGATTTCCATAAAATCTTCTATACTCTTACCATTTCTTACACTAGGGAAACTATACCATTTTTATACATGTGAGTTTGATTTATTTCACTTATGAGTATAGAGTCAAGATGCATCCATTTATTTATAAATATCTCAATGTGATCATTCTTTATAGCTGAGTAGTACTCCATTGTATAAAAGTACCACAATTTTTTTATCCATTCCTCGGTTGATGGGCACTAAGGTTGTTTTCAAGATCTGGCTATTACAAATTGTGCCACTATAAACATGGGTGTGGATATATCACTGTGGTCAGATGTTTTAAATCTCCTGGGAATATGCCTAAGAGTAGGATAGCTGGGCCAAATGGGACCTCAAACCCCAGCTTTTTGAGGAATCTCCAGATTGACCTCCACAGTAGTTGCACCAGTCTACACTCCCACCAACAGTGCAGAAGAATCCCTTTTCCCCCATAGCCTCTTTAGCATTTGTTGTTGGTAGTTTTGTTGATCCTGGCCATTCTTTCTGGAGTGAGATGGTATCTCAGTGTGGTTTTAATTTGTATTTCTCTAGTGACCAATGATGATGAACATTTTTTTATGTATTTATTTGCCATTTGGATTTCTTCATCTGAGAACTGTGTGTTCATCTCAGATGCCCATTTTTGGATTGGGTCTTTGAATTTCGGTGGTCTGATTTTTTTTTTTTGATTCTTTATGAGTTCTAGACAGAATTCCTTTGTCTGCGGGACAGTTCACTAAGACTTTTTCCCAGTTTGTAGGTTTTCTTTTCACTCTGCTGGAGATTTCTTTGGACATGCAGAAACTCTTTAATAAGATGTGATCCTAGTTATTGGTTCTGGGAAGTATTTCCCATGGAGTTTGGTTCTTGTTCATGAATTCTCTACCTACCCCTATGTCTTCAAGATTTTTACCTACTTTTTCTTGCAACAGATTTAGTGTTTCTATTTTAATATTTAGATCTTTGATCCATTTGGATTTCAGTTTAGTACATGGTGATAGGCATGGGTCTAATTTTAGTTTTTGACATGTGGATAGCCAGTTTTTTCAGCACCATTTATTAAACAGACTGTCGTTCTTCCAGTGAACATGCTTGGCCCCTTTATCAAAGATAAAGTGGTTGAGTGTGTTTGTAGTTGTATCTTCTAATCTGTTCCAAGTGTTTTTATTCCAATACCATGTTGATTTTATTATAGTAGCTTTGTAGTATAACTTCAAGTCAGGGATTGTGATGCCTCCTGCCTTGGCTTTGCTGATTAGAATTGCCTTTGCTATTCTAGGTCTCTTCTGGTTCCAGATGAATTTTAGGAGTTATTTCTCTAGATGTATGAGGTATGTTAGTGTTATTTTCATTGGGGTTGCATTGAATGTGTATAACAATTTTGGGAGACTGGCCATTTTTACAATATTTGTTCTTCCTATCCATGAACAAGGGATGTCTTTCCATTTTCTGAGGTCCTCTTCGATTGTTTTTTTCAGGGTAGTATAATTTTCCCTGTACAACTCTTTTATATCTTTCATTAGTTTAATTCCTAAGTATTTCATTTGTTTGGATGCTAGTGTGAAGGGAGTGACTTCTCTTATTTCTCTCTCGGTGATTTTGTTGTTAGTGTATAAGAATGCTATTGATTTTTGAGTATTGACTTTGTATCCAGCTACATTGCTGAATTTATTTATTATATCTAGGAGACTTTCAAAGGAGGTTTGGGTGTCTTCTATGTAGAGTATCATGTCATCTGCAAATAATGATAATTTAACTTCTTCTTTTCCTATCTTTACTCCTTTTATTTCCCTCTCTTGTCTAATTGCTCTGGCTAGTATTTCAAGTACTATATTGAATAGGAGTGGTAATAATGGACATCCTTGTCTTGTGCCTATTTCAAGGTAAAGGCTTTCAGTTTTTGGCCATTTAATATGACACTGATTGTTGGTTTGTTGTAGATGGCCTTTATCATACTGAGGTAAAGGCCATCTATTCCAATTCTCTGTAAGGTTCTTATCATGAATGGGTGTTGGATTTTATCAAAAGCTTTTTCTGCATGTATAGAAATGATCATGTGATTCTTGCTTTTGGCTCTATTGATATGGTGGATTACATTTATTGATTTACAAATGTTGAACCATCCCTGAATGCCTGGGATGAATCCCACTTGGTCATGGTGTATGATATTGTTGATGATTTGCTGCATCCTGTTTGCCAATATTTTATTGAGAAATTTTGCATCTATGTTTATTAGGGAGATTGGCCTGTAGTTCTCTTTTTCAGTTGGGCCTTTCTCAGGTTTTGGTACTAGAGTGATATTTGCTTCCAGAAATGACTCAGGGAGAATTGCTTCTCTTTCAATTTCATTAAAGAGACTGAGGAGTGTTGGCATTAAGTCTTCTTTGTATTTCTTGTAGAATTCTGCAGTGAATCCATATAGGCCTGGGCTGTTCTTTGTTGGTAGAGACTTGATTACGTTTTCAATTTCATTCATAGAAATTGGGTTATTCAACAATTTTACATCTTCTTGATCCAGCTTTGGTGGTTTGTGATTCTAGGAATCTGTCCATTTCTTCTGTGTTATCGAAACTATGAGAGTAGAAGTTTTTGAAATAGTTGTTGATGATCTTCTGTATTTCCACAGGGTCAGTAGTGATTTCTCCTTTTTCATGCTGTATTGCATAAATATGAGTCTTTTCTTTCCTTTTTAATATTAAGTTGGCTAGGGGCTTGTAAATTTTATTTATTCTTTCAAAGAACCAACTCTTTGATTCATTGATTCTTTGAATTGTTTTCTTAGTCTCTATTGCATTAATTTCTGCTCTGATCTTTATAATTTCCTCCCTTCTTTTGGCTTTGGGCTTGGCTTTCTCTTCTTTTTCTAGATGTTTCAGGTGTAATATCAGGTTGCTTATTTGTGTTCATTCTGTTTTCCTAATGTGGGAACTCAGTGCAATAAATTTTCCTCTGAGGACCACTTTCATTGCATCCCACAGGTTCTGGTAAGTTGTATTTGTATTTTTGTTTGCTTGTAGATATTGTTTAATTTCTTCTTTAATTTCCTCTGTGACCCACTGATTGGTCAAAAGTGTATTATTTAATTTCCATTTGTTTGTGTGGTTTTTGCAGTTACTTTTATCATTAATTTCCAGTTTCATGGTGCTATGATCCAATAACATGCATGGGATAATTTCAATTCTTTTGCATTTACTTAAATATGTTCTGTGGTTTAGTATAGTGTCTGTTTTAGAGAATGTCCCATGTACTGCTGAGAATGTATATCCTGATGTTGTTGGATGGAACACTCTGTATATGTCTATCAAATCCATTTATTCACAGGTGTGATTCAGTTCTGTTATTTCTTTGCTGATTTTCTGTCTAGTTGATCTATCCCTTTGTGTCAATGGTGTGTTAAGGTTCCCTGTTATAATTGTGGTATTGCCTATTTCATTTTTCATTTCTGTTAATACTTGCTTTGTGTAGTTGGATGTTCTGGAATTTGGTGCATATATTTTTAAAATTTTTTTTCTCTTCCTCTTGCAGTTTTCCCCTAACTAGTATGTTGTGACCTTCTTTATCTCTTCGGACCATTCTTGGTTTGAAGTTCACATGGTCTGCAAACAGAATAGCTACCCCTGCTTTTTTTTTAAGTTTGTGTTGCATGGAGTATTGTTTTCCATCCTTTGACTTTCAGTCTATGTGTTTCCTTTTGGGTTAGATGGTTTTCTTGTAGACAGCATATGTTTGGATGTTGTTTCTTGATCCATTCTGCCAGTCTGTTTCTTTTAATTGGTGAATTGAGGCCATTTACATTAATGGTTATAACTGTCATATATTGGGTTACTGTTGACATGTTATCTTTTTGATGTTGTATCTTAGCTTTCCATTCTGTTTCATTGTCTGTCTTGCTTAGTGGTGTTTTCCTATGTGTATCTAGAATGTCTTTCAGTATTCTTTGTAGGTTTGGTTTGGTGATCATGAAGTTCTTCAGCTGTTCCTTGCCATGGAAGTATCTTATTTCTCTATCCATTTTGAAGGACAGTTTTGCAGGGTACATCAGTCTGGGTTGGAAGTCTTTTTCTTTAAGGATCTGAAAAACTTCACTCCATGCTCTTCTTGACTTCATTGTTTGTGTTGAGAAGTCTGCTGTGATCCTGATAGGCTTTCCTTTATAGGTGACCTGTCTTTTCTCTCTAACAGCTTTTAATATTCTGTTCTTACGTTGGATTTCTGGGATGGTGGTTATTATATATCTGGGTGTAGTTTTGTTTTGGTTATGGTTATTTGGAGTTCTATATGGCTCACTAATTGCTATGACAGTTTCCATTCTCATGTTTGGGAAGTTTTCAGCTATTACTTCTGTAAATAGCCTCTTGATAGCATTTGTGTTTTCCCCTTCTTTTTCTTTTATCCCTATCAATCTTATATTGTTTTTCTTTGCATCATCTTGCAGCTGTTGAATTGTTATTTCCTGATTTCTTGTTATTGTTAGAAGATCTTTCCTTTCCTGTTCACTAGCTGCAATCTTATCTTTGAGGTCTGAGGTTCTATCTTCACTTTTGTTGAGGCAGTTTTTGCAATTTTTTATTAGAGTTTTTGATTGCCTGTGTATCTCTTTGAATCTGCTTAATGCATTCTGTTTGTCTCTTAAACTGTTCATTCAGGGATTGTATCACTTTGCTTTGTTCCTCTAATTGTTTAGCTGTGTCTTTGTTGGATGCATTCAGTATTTCTTTCACTACTTTTATCATTTCTTCTTTTACCTGGGAGAATATTTTTGATTTGAGTTCCCTCATAGCTTCCCATACTTGCTTCTTTTTTTCAGTTGATATCACCCAGCCCAAACTTTTCTGGGATCCATGGTCCCAAACTTTTCTAGACCTGCCCTGGGGAGCTGTTACTCACCTCGTGGTGCAGTGCCAGCTTGCCTCCCCCTTTGGCAGGTCTGGCATCCCTGGTTAAATGATGGTCACTGGGTGCAGTCCACTCAAGCCCAAGGAACCTCTGGAGCCCAGTCCAATGACCCAAGGGGGCTGGGCAGGCACCCAGCCTCCAGGATCGATGATCCCAAATCCTTCCAGGCTTTCCCTGGCCCACACCTTTTATTACAAAACTGCAATGCCCCATCAGTCTGTCTGCTACTGTACTTTTATTTATTTTTATTTTAAAGAGAATAAAACAAAAAAGGACAGATCTAAGCAGATCAGAACAATGTAAGCAGCACAGCACTTCACAACAAGACAACTGGATATTAACAGTAGCTATCATAATGTCTCTTTCTTTAAAATAGTTGAGCTTAGCTTTACACACAATAATGTCAAACATAACAAAGTAGAATAAACAACTCAAGAGAATGGAAGTATTCCAAGGCATTCTGAACCAAATAACCAAAGATGAACAATGGCTGCTATATTATCTCATTTTCCATAAAAATTTTGTTTTTACTATCATACTAAAATCCAATAAGACACAATGTGATAGAACCAATGGTAATAGAAAAACAAAAGCATGGTAGGACTTCAGAGCAAGATCATATTAAATCAACACTGGCTACCATACTGTTTTGTCTTCAAAGTAACTATTCATATGATCACATATATTAAGATCAAACGAAATAGAATAAAACCATTCGAACCAATGAATGAAGAGTTAAGACATCAAAGCAGTACTGTACTTTTAAAAAATCTGTCTTCTCTAGTTCTGCTGAGAAGGTCGTCATTTCTTTTTTTACTGAGAGATTATTTCTAATCTGATTTCCTCTATAGCCTCATGGATTTGTTTCTTTATTTCACTTGTCTTTTCAGAAATTTCAGGTGTGTGACTTCCAGTGTCCTGTATTTTGATGTCTCCTGTACTTGTTACAGATGGGCTTGGCATTTAAATTGCATTTTGCTTTTTTGTTTTGTCATTTTCACCTCTTGGTTAATATTTTGGTCTTTTTCAATCCCGCTAGTCTTTATTGTCCATCATTTGTGGCTGACATTCACCCAGTTGCTGGGTTCTACAGTGTAGGGGAGGTTCTAGTCACCTGAATTCCTCCTGTGGGCCAGTTGTGTAAATCATATACTTCCCAGGATGACTTGCTTAGGTGTATTGATGTGAACCAACCCTTAGCTTCTATTATTACTGTAGCTTTAGGCTGTTCTAGGCTGTCAGATTCACCTGTCTACAGTTTGCACCCTAGCTGGGACCCTGCTGTGTCACTGGGTTCTCACAGGCCCAAACGGGTTCCTCTGAGTGGAGGGAAGCCTTGTAGCACTCTTGCCAACCCAACCAGGTTTCTCTGTATGGAAGGACTCACCCGTGGTCTCACCAGTTACCAAGGTCCTCTGGGTGGGGAAAGAGTTTGGAGAGTTTCCTGTTGACCCACTGAGGTCCTCTGCTTGGGGGTAACTCACCGAGCTCTCGCCAGCCTCCTGAGGTCCTCTGAGTCAGGCGAGGGAATGTCATGACTCCCACCAGCCCACCAAGGTCCGGTGGTGGTATTAGGGGTTGCTGATGGTCTGTCAGCTGTTGAGGTCTTTCAGGTGTGGGGGAGGGTGGCTGAGGCTCCACTCAGCTGCTGAGGTCATCTGGGTGCTGGGGAGAGGTGGCCAGTGATCACGTCAGCTACTGAGGTCTTTCAGGTGCAGGGGACCTTGGCCAAGACTCTCCCCTCGGCTGCTGAGGTAGGTGTGTGGGGGAAGGGTAGCTGAGGCACCACTTAGCTGCTGAGGTCATCCAGGTGCAGGGGGAAGGGTGAATGATGATCTGTCCACTTCTGAGGTCATCCAGATGCAGGGGAGGGATGTCCGGGTCTCCCCTTGGCTGCTGAGGTCCTTCTCCATGTGTTAACTTCTTACTTTAGAGCTGTGTCCTGTTAAAAGCTTCAGGACCTAGAGATGGTTTGAGATCACTAGGGGCTGCCTTGAAGGAGACAGAGGGACCCAGCTCCTCCTTTCCTTCCCTATTTTACTTTCTGGCTGTGAAGTATCTTTACCACATACTTCCTGCCATGATGGTTGCCTCACCACAGGCCCAGAAGCAATGGGGCCAATTAACCATGCTCTGAAACTGCCAAGGCTGTGAGCCAAAGCCTTTCTCTTTCTAAGTTATTTCAAGTAGTTTAGTTATAGCAGATTTACTCACATGGCTAAGACAAAATAGTATAGTCAATAGTATGTTTCTTATAGTCATATGGTAGCTTGAGAAGGATATGATATGCAAAAATATTTTTGTAGGATATCAAAGTCATAACCTCTGAAAATTGTTAGGGCTATGGGAATATATCCTTAATCTGAGAAATTTGATGCTGCTGGTGATGCTAAAGAAAAAATTTAGTAAAACCAAAATCCTGCAGTAATCTTTATTACTTTTCTTGTTGCTGGGGAAAAATATCCAACATCCAAAGTTAACAGAGGAAAGGTTTATTTCAGCTCAGTTTGTGGAAGTTTCAGTCAATAGCCATTTTCACAATGTTTGTTCTTTTTATCTATGAAAAAGGAGTGTCTTTCCATTTTTTGAGATCCTCTTTGATTTTTTTCAGAATACTGTAATTTTCACTATATAGATCTTTTACTTCCTTTGTTAGATTAATTCCTAGGTATTTCATTTTTTTGCACACTATTGTAAAGGGTTTGTTTTCTCTTATTTCTCAGTTTGTTGTTTGTTTAGAGGAATGCTATTGATTTTTGAGTGTTGACTTTGTATCCAGCTACATTATTGAATTTGGTTATTACACCTAGAAGTCTTTCAATGGAGTTTTGGGGGTCTTCATCCTTTTCTATCCTTATTCCTTCTATGTCTCTTTCTCATCTAATTACCTTGGCTAATATTTCACCATTATATTGACTAGGAGTGCTGATAGTGGACATCCTTGTCTTGTTCCTGATATTACAGTAAAAGCTTTCAGTTTCTGACCATTTAATATCATGCTGGATGTTAGTTTGTCATTGATGGCTTTTATCAGATTGAGGTAAAGACTATCTACTTCAATTTTCTGTAGGGCTCTTATCATGGGCGAGTGTTGGACTTTATCAAAAGCTTTTCTGCATCTATTGAGATGATCATGCGATTCTTATCTTTGGCTCTATTGATATGGTATATTATGTTTATTGATTTGCGTATGTTGAGCCAGCCATCCCTGCATTCCTGGGATGAATCCCACTTGGTCATGGTGTATAATCTTCTTGATGACTTGCTGTGTTCTGTTTGCCAGTATTTTATTGAAGATTTTTGCATCTATGTTCATTAGGGAGATTGGCTGTAGTTATCTTTTTTTTGGTTGGGTCTTTCTCTGGTTTTGGTATTGCTTCCAGCAATGAGTTAGGGAGAATTGCTTCCCTTTCAATTTCACTGAAGAGTTTGAGGAGAGTTGGAATTAAGTCTTCCCTGAATGTCTTGTAGAATTCAGCTGTAAATCCATCAGGACCTGGGCTTTTCTTTGTTGGTGAGGTTCTAAATACATTTTCAGTTTCATTAACTGAAATTGGATTATTCAGCAGTTTTACATTTTGTTGATCCAGCTTTGGTAATTCATTTGTTTCTAGGAATCCATCCATTTCTTCAGTTACCTATGAGAGTAAAGGTTTTCTGGCCATAGAGGTATTTATGATCTTCTGTATTTACACAGGATCTGCAGTGATTTCACCCTTTTCATTCCTTATTGCATCAGTCTGAGTTTTTCGTTCCTTTTTTAAGTAAGGTTGCCTTGGGGCTTATCAGATTAAAAACCAACTTTGATTCATTAATTATTTGTATTGCTTTCTGAGTTTCAGTGGTGTTAATATTGTGTTAATATCTGCTCTGATCTTTATAATTTCCTCCCTTCTTTTGGCTTTGGGCTTGGCTTGCTCTTATTTTTCTAGATGTTTGAGGTATAACCTCAGGTTGTTTATTTGGGTTTGCTCTGTTTTCCTGATGTAGGAATTCACTGCAATAAATTTTCCTCTAAGGACTGCTTTCATTGCATCCCACAGGTTCTGGTAAGTAGTATTTTTATTTTTGCCTCCTTGTAGATATTGTTTAATTTTGTCTTTAATTTCCTCTGCGACCCATTGATTGTTCAGGAGTGTATTATTTAATTTCCATGTGTTTATGGAGTTTTTGCAGTTTCTTTTCTCATCAATTTCTAGTTTCATGGCACTATGATCAGATAATATGCATGGGATAATTTTGATTCTTTTGCATTTACTTAAGCATGTTCTATGGGTTAGTATATGGTCTGTTTTAGAGAATGTCCCATGTGAATCTAAGAGGAATGCATATTATGATGTTGTGGGTGGAATACTGTACATGTCTACTAAGTCCACTTGTTCACAGGTGTGATTCAGTTCTGTTATTTCTTCAATTTTCTGTCTAGTTGATCTGTCTCTTTGTGTCAATGGAGTGTTAAGGTCTCTCGTTATAATTGTGTTATTGTTTATTTGAGATTTTATTTCTATTAATATTTGTTTTGTATAGCTGGGTGCTCCCATATTTGGCGCATATATATTTAAGACTGTTATCTCTTTCTCCTGAAGTTTTCCACTAACCAGTATGTAGTGACCTTATTTATCTCTTTTTATCATTCTTAGTTTGAAGTTCACATTGTCTGCAAAAAGTACACCTAACCCTGTTTTTTTTTTTTTTTTTTTTGAGGAGAGGGGTTCCTGTTTCATGAAGTATTGTTTTCCATCCTTTTACTTTCAGTCTCTGAATTTCATTTTGGCTTACATGGGTTTGTTGTATATAGTGTATGGTTGGATGTTATTTTTTGATCCATTCTGTCAGTCTGTTTCTTTTAATTGGTGAATTGAGGCCATTTACATTAATGGCTATAACTGATATATATTGGCTTATTTTTGTCATGTAATCTTTCTGCTGTTGGTTCTTTACTTTTCCCCTCTTTTTAATTTCTCCATTGACTCTAAAGGATAGTTTTTTGGGGTACATCAGTCTGGGTTGGAAGTCATTTTCTGTTGGGAAATACTTCACTCCATGTTCTTCTTGACTTGATTGTTTGTGTTGATAAGTCTGCTGTCATTCTGATGGGCTTTCCTTTATAGGTGATTTGTTTCTTTTCTTTAACAGCTTTTAATACTGTTTTTATGTTGAATTGGATGTTGGTTATTATATGTGTGGGTGTAGCTGTATTTTGGTTATGGCTAACTGGAGTTCTATATGCTTCAGTTGTCTGTATATCAGTTTCCTTTCACGTGTTTGGGAAATTTTTAGCTGTTTCTTCTGTAGTCTTTTTAATTTCTAATTATTTATTTATTTAAAGAAAAAAAACAGGAAAAAGGTAGAAATATTACAGAATTTCAAGAAAAGAAGATAAACAGTAAGAAATCACTAGTTTGCACTCTCACTGCTTTAGTGTCCACTTTGTGTGCTTTAATCCTGTAACTTGAATAACTATTTCTAAAAGAACAATATGTAATGTATCAACTAGTGATTTCTTACTGTTTATCTTCTTTTCTTGTAAATAGTCTTTTGATATCACTTGTGTTGTCACTTTCTTTTTCTTTTATACCTATCAATCTTATATTGTTTTTCTTTGCATTGTCTTTCACCTGTTGAATTATTTCCTGTTTCCTTATTATTTTTAAGAGATCTTTCCTTTCTTGCTCACTAGCAGTAATCTTGTCTGCAAAGTCTGTCTTTGCATTCAATAAGGCAGTTTTGCTAGTTTTCGTTGGAATTTTTTATTTCCTGGGTATCTCTTTGAATCTGTTTCATGCATTCTAATTCTTTCTTATATTGGTCATTCAAGGTTTCTATGCTTTGAAGTACTCCTGTAGTTTTTAAACTAGGTCTTTTTTAGATTTGTTCTGCATTTCTTTAATTTCATTTATTATTTCTTGTTTTAACTGGGCAATTATTTCTGATCCAAGTTCCTTTACATCTTCATAGAGTTGTTTCTTTACTTCAGTTGCCATCATTTCAGAGGTTTCAGATGTGTGGCTTCAACTTTCTTTTATGTCCATGTCTTCTAGGCTTGTTTTGGCTGGGTTGGAGGTTTGAGATTGCATTTTGCTCTTTCATTTTGTTGTTTTCCTGTATTTTCCTGGGGCAGCTAAATGCAAATCTCAGTTGTTTTCTGGGTTTAAGATGGCTGTCTGCACTTGGAGTTTCTCTAGCTGAGTGGGGGTTGTTAGGAAGGCCTTATCAGGTGTCTTGCAGCCCTCAGAGGCTTCCTGAATGGGGGAGTACACTGGGTGGCCCCTCAGCAAACCCCACGTGGCATACCAAAGCTCCCTGGCTGCTTGATGTTGCTAGATGGGGCCCTTCCAGGCTCTGAATGGCATACCAAGGCTGCACAGCTAGGTGGATTATGCTGTGCAGGCCTTCAGCTCACACCACATGGCACACCAAAGCTCTCCAGTTGCTTTGGATGGCTGGGCGGGGCCCTACTGGGTTCCAAGTGATGTACCAAGGCTGTCTGGCTATGTGGAGTTTACTGTGCAGGCCTTCAGCTCGCACCACTCGGTGCACAGAGGCTCCCTGGTTATTTGGAGTTACTGGGCAGGGCCCAACCAGAACCTGAGCAATTCCAATGCTCCCCATCTGTGTTGGGAGAGGTAACTGAGTGGGACCTTACCAGGTTCCAAGTGACTCACTGAGGCTGCACGGTGGAGTTTGCTGTGTAGGCCTTCAGCTCGCACCACATGGCACACAGAGATTCCTTGGCTATCCACATTTTAATTCTTTTTTTGGCCACCTTCCCTCCCTACAAACCTTCTTTCCTTTCTCATTTTTGAAAAAAGTGTTAGTAAGATATTTTAATAAGGAGAAGACAAAGCAAAAATAAGTCTTAGTCTCATTCTATCCAAAGACATTGAAGACTAGTTTTTCCCTGTCCAACCCTTCCAACTGCAAATTTTTCATTATGTAATAAAGGTCAGTATAGTGATTTAAAAAACATTTAAATCCTTTTAAAACTTTAAATAACTAAGTAGATTTATTATTTTTATTTTAAAGAGAGTAAAACAAAACAAAATAAAAGAGAACCAAATAAATCAGAACAGAACAATGCAAGCAATACAGGACCTCAAAACAAGACAACAGGAAATCAACAGCGGCTACCATAATGTCTCTTGTTTTCTTTGAAATAGTTGTCCACACCTTCACAAACCATAAATTCAAACAAACCAAAATAGCATAAAACCAATCAAAACAAAAGAATGAAAGCATTACAGGACTTCAAAGCAAGAAAATAAGAAATCAATGATGGCAACCATAATGTTTCCCATTTTCTTCAAAATAGCTGCCCATACCTTCACATATAAAGAAATCAAATAATAGAAAACAGACTAAAACCAATCAAAACAAAAGAAGAAAAGCATTACAGGTCCTCGGAAAACAGGAAATGAACAATGGTTATTATAATGTCTCATTTTATTCAAAACAGTCATGCATACTGTCACACATAATAAAATCAAAACACAACATAATATAACCAATCAAAACAAAAGGATAAAAGCATTATGGGACTTCAAAACAAGATGATAGGAAATAAAAAATGGCTACCATAATGTCTCATATTCTTCAAAATAGCTGTTCATACTCTCACACATAAGTGAAATCAAACAAAACTGAATAAAGCCAATTAAATAAAAGAATAAAAGCATGATAGAATTTCAAAACAAGATGATAGGAAACCAACAATGATTACCATAATATATTCTGTTATGTTCAAAATAGCTGCCCATGCCATTAGACACAGTAAAATCTAGCAAAACAAGACAGAACAAAACCAAACGCAACAGAACTGTGAAAATGATACAAGAGTTCAATAAAAGACAATAAGAAATTAAGGGCTGAGGGTTTAGCTCAGTGTCTCAGGTGCCTGCCTGGTAATCATAAGGTTGTGAATTCAATTCCTGGTATGAAAAAAGAAAAAGAATAGCTGTTCCTGGAACCATGGGAAGAAAGGTGTTTCCTCCCCTGTCTCTTTTACCATATCTATTGTGCTTTTTGGATCCCACTAATTCCTTCTGTTTTTTATGGTAGGGTTCACCCATATGAGTTCAAACTGTTTCACCCATGAACATGAGCTGTATCCATTTCCCTACAAGAGCCTTGAGATTGTCTTACTTTATAACTGAGTAGCTTTCCATTGTATGAAAATACCATATATTTCTTATCCATATCTGTGATTGATGGGCAATTTACCCTTTCTCTGTTCTGGTCTCCTGTCACATGGCACAATCGTTTTCTCTCCTTTGATTTTCAGTCTATGAATTTCAAGTTAAAGGTATAGAGTATACTGATGGATCTTGTTTCTTGATCCACTCTCCCTGTGTTTCTTTTTATTGCTGACCTGAGGCCATCTACATTAATAGTTACAACCAGCATACATTGGTTCTTCTCTGCCATGCCATCTTCCTGCTGTTGACCCTCCACTTTCCCCCTTCATTCAATTGCCTGTCCTGTTTGGCGATCCTCCTCTGTGGCTATTCCTGGAACCATGGTCATCTTTTATCTTTCTCTAGAATATCCTTCAGCACTCTTTGTAGGGTTGGTTTAGTAGTCATGAATTCCTTCAGTTGTTCTTTATCATGGAAGTATCTTATTTTTCCCTCAATTCTGAAGGATAGTTTTGCAAGGTACATCAGTCTGGGTTGGAAGTTGTTTTCTTTCAGTGTTCAAAACACTTCCCTCCAAACTCTTCTTGTCTTGATTGTTTGTGTTGAGATGTCTGCCATGATTCTGATGAGTTTTCCCTCTATAGGTGATCTGTGTCTTTTCTCTAACAGCTTTAATATTCTGTTCTTCTGTTGAGTTTCTAGGGTCTTGATTATTATATGTGTGGCTGTAGATTTACTTTGGTTATGGGTAGTTGGAGTTCTATATGTCTCAGTTATCTACATGCCAGATACTTACTTTCCCCATGTTTGGGAAGTGTTCTATTACATCTTTAAACAGTCTTTTTATTTTATTTGTGTTGGCCCCTGCTTCTTCATTGATACCTATCACTCTTAAGTTATTTTTCTTTATGTTTTCTTGCAGCCATTGAATTATTATTTCTTGGTTCCTTGTTACTTTTAAAAGATCTTACCTTTCATGATCAGTAGCTGCAATCCTGTATTCATGGTCTGGAAGTTTATCTTCACTCTCTTTCAAGCAGTTTTGCCAGTTTTTGATTGACTTTTTAATTTTCTGGATATCTCTGAATCTGTTTTATGCATTGTAATTTCTTTCTATATTGTTCATTCAAGGTTTCCATCATTTTTCTATGCTCTTTTTTTAAAGAGGAAAAAAACAGAAAAAGGATAGAAATATTATAGAATTTCAAAAAAAAATAAACAGTAAGAAATCACTAGTTGATAAATTACATATTCTTTTAGAAATAGTTGTTCAAGTTACAAAATTAAAGCACACAAAGTGGACACTCAAGCAGTGAGACTGCAAACAGATCTGTTCAACAATCCAAGAAGAACTTAGAAATATGGTTATCAATCCTACACACTTAAATATACATACAGTTATATCTTTTATAGCACTTCCTATTTCCTCTTTTTTTACAGTAGCAATTATACATTTTTAAAATTTTATTTAAAGAGAAGAAAAAAGCAAAACAGAAAAAAGGGTAGCAACAATACAGAATTCTAAAAGAAAGAAAAAAAAGGAAAAAGAAAAAAACTCACTAAGAAGTCACTAGTTTATAAATTGCATATTGCCATCTCGGATGTAGTTGTTTAAGTTACAAAGTTAAAGGATACACAGTAGACATTCAAACAGTGAGACTGCAAACAGTTCTGCTCAAAGATCCAACAAAGATTTCACAAATATGGTCATCTATTTTACACACTCAAACATACATGTAGTTATATCCCTTAGAGCACTTTCCTTTCCTCTCTTTTTTACAATAGCAATTACACATTTTGGTTTTATTACACTTATAGTTCTTATTTACTTTTTACTCTACAGATACAATATGATATTTATAAATATGATTCTTATTTATTTCACTATTAAGGATAGTCTCAAGTTGTTTCCATTTACCTATGAAGGCCTCAGATCATCGTTTTTTATAGCAGAGTAATATTCCATTGTATAAAAATGCCACATCTTTTTCATCCACTCTGCAATTGATGGGCATCTTGGTTGTTTACAGGATTTAGCTATCACAAATTGTGCCACAATGATCATGGGATTACATATATCACTGTGATATGAACTTTTCAGTTCTTCTGGGAAAATACCCAGGAAGGGAATAGCTGGATTGAATGGGGCTTCTAATCCTAGTCTTCTGAGAATTCTCCAAATGGATTTCCATAATGGTTGCACCAGTCTACATTCCCACCAACAGTGGAGCAGTGTTCCCTTTTTCCCAAAGCCTCACCAACATTTGTTATCAGTTGATTTCTTGATGGCAGCTATTCTTTCAGAGTGAGGTGGAATCTCAATGTTGTTTTAATTTGCATTTCTCGACCAGTGATGGTGAACATTTCTTCATGTATTTATTTGCCATTTGTATATCTTCCTCTGAGAACTATGTGTTCATCTCAGATGCCCATTTTTGGAGAGGGTCTTTTAATTTGGGGGCTTGATGTTTTTCAATTCTTTATATGTTCTGGATATAAGTCCTTTGTCTGAGTGTTGCTGGCTAAAATTCTTTTCCACTCTGTGGGTTTTCTTTTCACTCTGTTGGTGATTTCTTTTGAAGTGCAGAAACCTTTCAATAATGTGAGATCCCAATTGTTGATTCTTTGAAGTGTTTCCCGTGCAGATTGCATTTTGTTCATGAATTCTCTGCCTACCCCTATGTCTCCAAGACCTTTACCTACCTTGTTTTCCAGTAGATTTAGTATTTCTGTTTTAATATGTAGGTCTTTGATCCATTTAGACTTTAGTTTTGTGCATGGTGATAGGCTTGTATCTAGTTTCAGTCTTTGGCATGTGGAGAGCCAATTTTTGCAACACCATTTATTAAAGAGGCTATTCTTCTCCAGTGGACATATTTAGCCCCTTTGTCAAATACCAGGTGGCTGAGTGTCTTTGTAGTTGTGCTTGCATCTTCTAAACTGTTCCATTGATCATCAGGTCTATTTCTTTGCCAGTACCATGCTGATTTTATCACTGTGGCTTTGTAGTACAGATTCAAGTCAGGAATTGAGATGCCTGATGCCTTGTCTTTGTTGCCCAGAATTGCCTTTGCTATTCTAGATTTCTTCTGTTTCCAAATGAATTTCAGGAGTGTTTTCTCTAGATCTGTGAGGTATGTCGATGGTATTTTGATTAGGATTGTGTTAAATCTGTATAACAGTTTTGGGAGTATGGCCATTTTCACAGTGTTCGTTTTTTCTAACCAAGAGCAAGGAATGTCCTTCCATTTTCTAATATCCTTTTCAATTTCTTTTTTTACTGTAGTGTAATTTTCAGCATATAGGTCTTTTACATTTTTAGTTAGGTTGATTCCTAAGTATTTCATTTTTTAGATGTTATTATAAAGGGTGATATTTCCATAATTTCTCTCTCAGTGAGGTTTTTGTTTGTATACAGGAATGCTATTGATTTTTGAGCAATGATTTTGTTTCCAGCTACACTGCTGAACTTGTTTATTACCTCTAGTAGTCTTTTAATGAGATTTTTGGGTCTTTTATATAGCATATCATCTGCAAATAGTGATAGTTCAACTTGTTCCTTTCCTATCTTTACTCCTTTTATTTCTCTCTTTTGTCTGATTGCCCTGGCTAGTGTTTCTAGAACTATGTTGAAAAGGAGTGGTGATAGTGGACATCCTTGTCTTGTTCCTGATTTTAAAGTGAAAGCTTTTAGTTTTTGTCCATTTAGCATAATGTTGGCTGTTGGTTTGTCACAGATGGCCTTTATAATGTTGAGGTAGATACCATGTATTCCAAGTTTCTGAAGGGTTTTTATTATGAACATGTGTTGGACTTTATCGAAAGCTTTTTCTTCATCTATTGAGATGATCATGTTGTTTTTGTTTTTGTCTCTGTTGAGTGGGGTGTTGCATTTATTGATTTGTGTATGTTAAACCATCCCTGCATTCCTAGAATGAACCCTACTTGGTCATGATGTATAATCTTCTTGATGATTTGCTGTATTCTATTTGCCAGTATTTTATTGAGAATCTTTGTATGAATGTTCATTAGTGAGATTGGCCTATAGTTCTCTTTTTTGGTTGGATCTTTCTCTGGTTTTGGTATCAGAGTAATACTTGCCTCCAGGAATGATTTAGGGAGGATTGCTTCCTTCTCATTTTCACCGAAGAGTTTAAGGAGTATTGGCATCAAATCTTCTCTAAATTTCTTGTAGAATTCAGCTGTGAATCCATCAGGACCTGGGCTTTTCTTTGTTGGTAAGTTTTTAATTACATTTTCAACTTCAAAATCTGATATTGTGTTGTTCAAAATTGCTATATCTTCTTGGTTTAGCTCTGGTAGTTCATACGTTTCTAAAAATCTGTCCATTTCCTCTGTGTTTTCCACTCTGTGTAGGTATTCATGATCTTTTGAATTTCCATGGGATCTGTAGTAATTTCTCCCTTTTCAGTTCTTATTGCATGAATTTGGGTCATTTCTTTCTTTCTCTTGATAAGGTTAGCTAGGGCTTTGTCAATTGTGTTTATTCTCTCAAAAAACCAGCTTTTTGATTCATTAATTCTTTGCATTGTTTTTTTTAGTTTCAATTGCATTGATTTCTGCTCTAATCTTTACAATTTCCTCTCTTCTATGAGCTTTGGGTTTAGCTTGTTCTTCTTTTTCTAGAAGTTTGAGATGGAGCATTAGGTTGTTTATTTGTGCTCATTCTGTTTTCTTGATATGACAATTTATTGCTGTATATTTCCCTCTTAAGAATGCCTTCATTGCATCCCACAGATTATATTATGTTGTTCCTATATTTTCCTTGAATTGTAGGTATTGCTTTATTTCTTCTTTAATTTCATCTGTAGCCCACTGGTTGTTCAAAAGGCTGTTTTTAACTTCCATATATTTATGCAGATTTTGCAATTTCTTTTGCCATTAATTTCCAATTTCAGTGCACTATGGTCAGATATTATGCATGGTATGATTTCAATACCTTTGCATTTACTTAAGAATGTTTTATGGGATAATATATGTTCTATTTTGGAGAATGTCCATGTGTAGCTGAGAAGAATGTGTATTCTGATGTGATTGGGTGGAATACTCTGTAAACATCTACTAAGTCCAATTGTTCACAGGTATGATTCAGTTGTGTTATTTCTTTGCTGACTTTCTGTCTTGTTGATCTATCTCTATGTAACAAGGGGCTGTTAAGATCTCCTGTTATAGTTGTGTTCTTGTGCATTTGGTTTTTCATGTCCATTAGTATTTGTCTTATATAGCTGGGTGCTCCTTTATTTGTTGCATATATATTTATAATTGTTAGTTCTTCTTCTTGAATTTTTCCACTTACGAATATGTAGTGACCTTCTCTATCTCTTTTAATCATTTTAGGTTTGAAGTTCACATTGTCTGCAAACAAAATAGCTACCCCTTCTTTTTTCTGGGTTCCTGTTGCATGGAATACCGTTTTCCATCCTTTGACTTTTAATCTATGAGTTTCCTTTTGGGTCAGATGTGTTTCCTGTATACAGCATATTGTGGGATCCTGTTTTTTGATCCATTCTGTCCATTTATTTCTTTTTATAGCTGAATTGAGGCCATTTATATTTATGGATATCACTGATACATACTGGCTCAGCTTTGCCATGTTATGTTCCGGTTGTTTCTTTCTGCCTTTACCCTTATTTAATTTCTTATCCTACCTGGTGGTTTCTTTCTGTTGTTGTTTTGGGGATTGGTGTCATTTTTATCTCTGTCTAGTATGTCTTTCAGTACTCTTTCCAGGATTGGTTTGGTGGACATGAATTTTTTCAGTTGTTCTTTGTCATGGAGGTATCTTGTTTCACCATTAAATTTGAATGAAAGTTTTGCTGGGTACATTAGTCTGGTTTGAAGGTTGTTTTCTTTCAGGGCTTAAAATACCTCACTCCAAGCTCTTTTTGACTTGAGGGTCTGTGCTGAAAATTCTGCCATGATTCTAATGGGCTTTCCTTGATAGGTGAGTTATGTCTTTTCTCTGACAGCTTTTAGTATTCTGTTTTTATGCTCTATGTTTGATATCTTAATTATTTTGTGTCTGGGTGTGTATTTATGTTGATTGTGACTGTTTGTTGTTCTATATGCCTCACTTATCTGCATGTTAGATTCTTTCCCCATGTTTGGGAAATTTTCTGCTATTATTTCTGTAAATATTTTATGTATGTCATTTGCCTGGACTCCTGTATCTTTGCTAATACTCATTATTTTTATATTGTTTCTCTTGGCATCATCATGAAGCTTCTTGATTATCATTTCATGCTGCTTTGTTATTTTTAAAAGTTCTATCCTTTCCTAATCACTATCTGCAATCCTGTCCTCAAGGTCCAAAACCCTGTCCTCAGCTTCTTTTAGGTGGTTTTGCATGCTTTTAATAGAATTTTTTTTGTTTCTTGGATGTCTCTTTGAGTTTGTTTCATGAATTCTGCTTGTTTTCTGTATTGTTCATTCAAGGTTTCAATCAGTTTCCCATGCTCCTGTACTTTTTTCTCTATTTCTTTGTTAGCTGCACTCAACAACTCCTTTACTAAAGTTGTTATTTCTATCTTTACATGAGAGACTGCTTCTAATTTGATTTCCTCTATAGCCTGATGGAGTTGTTTTTTATTTCACTCACTATCTTTTCAGAGATTCCCAGTGTGTTACTTTTGGGGTCTTCTATTTTAATCTCTCCTGTACTTGCTCCTGGTGAACTACATGTTTGAGACTGCATTTTGGTTTTTCATTTTATCATTTTCACTCTGCCTTGTGTTTTCTATGTGTAGGAGGGGATCACATACACTCTTTTCAGACTCACCAAGGTCTTACAGTTAGTTGGAGGGAGTTTTACTACTGGTCCTATTTATCTACTGTACACCTCTATTTTAGGGGCATACTCACCACACTGACACAGTTAATCCACTGTAGTCCAAGGTTCACCACCTGGGAGCAAAGTTCCAACTTTTTTCACACTGACTAGAGTGTGCTGAGGTCTTCTGATGTTGCAGGTGGGGTGGTGGCCCAGCAGAAGCTGTCCAGTGCAGTTTTCAACTTGGGGTGGGCTTCTGTGATGTTCCTGGTGGTGGGTGGGCCCACGGGGTAGGTTTCAGGCAATGTATGCCTGATGTGGGCTTCCTCAATGTTCCTGGTGGCAGGGCAGGCCCACGGGGGAGGTTCCAGGCAGCTTATTTCTGATGCAGGCTTTTACCATGTTCTGTGCTCTTCTTTTTTAATTTATGTCTTCTTTAGATATGCTGAGCATTTTTTTCAGTATGTTTTTGATTTCTTCTTTTACCTGAGACATTATTTCTGATTTGATTACTTTTACAGTCTCATGAAGTTGTTTATTTCAGTTGTTATCTTCTCAGAGATTTCAGGTGTGTGCCTTCCATTTTCTTCCATGACTGTATGTCCCAGACTTGTTCTGTGTAGGCTGAGGTCTGAGTTTTCCTTTTTCTCTTTCGTGTTGACATTCTCCTAGGTTCCTCCCAACAAACTGTTTATGGGATGCCAAGCACTTTCCATGTTCTCTGCCCCTCTGGGATGTAGGGGAATGGGACAGACACCTGGTTTCCTCTGACCACATGTTTACAGGGAGATATCAGGGAGTGGGGCTGTCTTCTCTAGACTCATGCAGCTATACCTGGGCTTTCCTGATGACCAGGGGTGCCTGGTGGTGGGGCTGCTACTTCTCTCAACCTGTGTGTGGTTCCCAGCAGGTGGAGGTGGATCTGTCTGGGTCTATCTGCTCATGCTGGCTGCCCATGGGAAGCAAACCTTCTGTGGCTAGAAAGCAGAGGCAGATCAGTTTAAATCTTTTTAAAAAGATTAATCAGCCTAGGAAAAAGATACTCAGTACATACTTTCCTTATATGAAACAAGATAATATTTCAATACAGTGTAACTATATACAGATTATATGCAATACACATGTTCACAAAAAACTCTATAGGCTCAGTATTGATTTGGAAAACATGATAATTTACATTGATTACAATAACTTTAAAAATGATTATAACATTGAAATGGCACTTATGTTTTCAAACAAGTCACACATACTATATATTTTTTTTCACCAATAACTATGGTTTCTATAAAATATTAATCACCAGATACTAGTATGTAAAATGCCAAGTTGTATTTTAAAGACATATACCAAAATCCAAAACCATTTTTTTTATTGTTGAAAGTTAAACATGCCAAGTAACTGAGCTATGACCATAGCCACCGACTAAAGCCATACTTGAATGAGATGATGGATACGAAGCTGGTGAAGTAGGGACTGGCACCGTTGCATTGGCTCTAAGAGAGGGGTAGAGAATATAAAAACACCCATTTATATAATTTTGTATTTCCTTTTTAGCATTACTTCCCTCAAGGATTTTGTAAGATGCCAGTGCCCTCCAAAAATCATGATGTTATAGCAAGCAAGGTAAAAAGTTGCTCCACGTTTACTTCCTGCCAGACTATAGGTAAATATTGAAGCATGCATTGGTTACTCAGAGCAATCAGCACTTCTGGGGAAACGGTGGTGCAGTATCCACTTAGGCTGCTTGCACTAGAATGGACTTCAGCTTTTAAATCAAGATTGATTTATGTTAGCCCTGTAAAATACCAAACTAATTATAGCAAGAAAAATGCAATTACAGAAACACAATTTTATTTCCAAATCCACAACTGTTATATCAAAACAATTTTTCTCTTTTACATCTACCTCCCTTAGCTGATATTAATTTCTTTTATCACTAAATTTTGCTCTGCTATCTCAATCTGACTTTCTTATGCTGTTCTGGAAAAGGAATACTTTCTAAACCTGGAAAAGCTATATTTACTCTTAAAGATGAGAATATAGGAATGATAAAGTTAAAAAAATCTGTTCTAAAAGTATCTACTTAAATATTAAAATGGCTAAGATTTTTACAAAATGAGTTTTGAAAAGATAGCAGAGGCACAATGAAGCCATATATGACCCTCCAAATTGGACATAAAAATGCCAGAAGGATGCCCTAGAAAGAGGCAGGCAATCTCTATCTGATGCAACAGGAATCAGTAGTAACAGAAAAGTTTTATTTATTTATTTATTTATTTATTTATTTACTGGGGATTGAACTCATGACCTTGTTCTCACCAGGTAGGCATTTACACCACTGAGCTAAATCCCTGGCTAGATATAGATATAGATAGATATTTTTCATGGGAATATGTTTGAAAACAAGTTATAAGGGAATGTTAGTTTTTTTTTTAAACTTTGAAATACAAGCATTAGAGGCCATAATTTTATACAAGGAAGATAATCAAAAAGTTTATGACCTTATTCCTTCTAAATATATGATGCCATTTATTTCAGGTACCCAAAAAATGAAAAACCAACTTTCAAAAATTTAATGGATTACTGTTCAGTATGAGAGATTTTGCATAGTGTCTGTCCATTTGAAAATTAAATTGATACTGAAATAAAAAGATCTACTAAATAAAACACACTCATAAACTAATTATAGAAAAGATTCTCTCTAGAAAGCAGGTGTTTCTAAGAACTGTACAAAAAGCTTCCCAGCTCATGAACACAACCTCTGCTAATATGAAGGCAACAATGTCCATCCAGAGGAGACAGCAGGCTTCTCTTAGATCATGGAAGATGCATCCTTCCTCAGAAGGTGGTGCACTTTGGTAAGCTGAATATTCACTTATGGAATGCTTTCCAACTTATTTAATCAAATAAAATCTGGATGCTGTTTGGGAAAACAAAGAGTTTAACAAAAGTCATGATGCTGCAGCCCTTTAGATAACTAAGCTGTGATTATATAATTTAAATTAAATCATCACAAGTGAGCTCAAGTCCAGCATTAATCAGCACAATTTATCAATTTAGGAGAGAAAGAAAATAAATTGATTTTTTAAAATAAATTGATTTTACAAACCAGTCATTTCAAACTAAACACATACTAAAGTTAAAAAAAATTTTTTCCTGAAGCTTTTTTTTTTCTTTTCAATCCATGGTCTGAACTCTTAGAGAAGGCTCAGTGTCCGATACTCTGCTGCCAAACTCATATTCTAAGTGTTTGAAATTTCTGAGAGGACTATTTTCCAAACACATAAAATTATTTTTTTTCTATAATAAAAATATAATCGTGACTCTTGATGGTAACTAGTACTATATTGTTACTCTATCTGACATATGGTTTAACTCCCCTTCAATACAGTGACACCAGTCTCAACACATGTAATCCAAGGAGAAACATCCATGGAGTACTCCACAGCTCAGTCTGAAGACTGGAGCAATTCCACTTCATTGTGTTAAGCTGAATCTTTATTGTTTTTTGGCTAATGTGTCTTGTTAAGGACTTTTTAAATAAGAATACCCCATGTTGAGAAGCAGCAGGCATTCTGCCCTTGTGCACACTCCTCAGGGAGCTCCCTGCAGGTAGCCAGTTTGGTTAGGAAGAGCAGCAGCCAGCCCTGCTCCAGCATACCTGCTGGCCATCGTTGGGTACCGGTAGCCAACACTGGTTAGGAGAACCAGTCAGCCATGCCTGGGAGAAATCATAGTCAACGTGGGAAGTGCCTGCCCCATAACTTGCTTGTCTGGAAGAACTCAGGATAATGTAAAGATGAAGGAGCAAAAGGCAGACTCTGGCTTCCAAACCATGCAGAGCAAGTTCAGGAGACATAAATATGGAAAATATTGGAAGTCACACACCTGAAGTTTCTGAAGCGATGGCAGCAAAAGTAAAGAAACAACTTCATGAGGCTAAAAAAGAAATCAGATCAGAAATACTATTTCAGGTAAAAGAAGAAATGAAAAACATACTAAAAGAATTGCTAAGCACTTCTAAAGAAGACATAGATAAAACATAGAGGAGCACAGGAAAATGAGGGAATCAACAATATAAGAAAGATTTAGAATGCATGAAACAGATTCAAAGAGATATCCAGGAAATTAAAAACTCCATTGAAAGCTGGCAAAACCACTCAAAAGAAACTAAAGATAAACTTTCAGACCTTGAAGACAGGTAAACAGCTAGCAATTGCAAAAGGAGAGCTCCCTTAACAATAACAAGGAACCAGGAAATAATTCAACAAGTGGGAGACCATACAAAGAAAAATAATTTAAGAGTGATAGGTGTCAATGAAAAATCAGGGCTCAATACAAATGACATAAAAAAGCTATTTTCAAAAGTAATAGCAGAAAATTTCCCAAGCATGGGAAAAGGACCTGACATACAGCTAAGTGAAGCATGTAGAACTCCAGCTAGCCATAACCAAATAAATATATAATCCAACATATAATAATCAAGATCCCAGAACTTCACCAAAAGAAGAGAATATTAAAAGCTGTTAGAGAAGAGATCACCTATACAGGAAAACCTATTAGAATCACGACAGACTTCTCAACAAAAACCATCAAATCAAGAACAGCTTGGAGTGAAGTGTTTCAAGTCCTGAAAGAAAACAACTTCCAGCCCAGACTGATGTACCCTGCAAAACTGTCAAAATTGATGGAGAAACAAGATAGTTCCATGACAAAGAACAACCGAAGGAACTCATGACCACTAAACTAACCCTACAAAAAATACTGAAGGACATTCTAGAGAGAGATAAAAATGTCCATGGTTCCAGGAACATTGGCAGAGGGGGATCACAAAGTGCGGAAAGCAATTGAATGGAGGGGAAAATTAGGGAACCAATGGCAGGAAAACAGTAAGGCAGAGACAAGCCAGTGCATGTTGGCCATAACCATTCATGTAGATGGCCTCAATTCACCAATAAACAGCAACACAGCAGAGTGGATCAAGAAACAAGATCCATCAATATGCAGTAACAAGAAACACATTAACTCAAAAGGAAATTCATAGACTGAAAGTCAAAGGAGAGAAAACAATGCTCCATGCAACAGGAAACCAGAAAAAAACAGGGGTAGCTTGTTCATAAACCACAGAATGGATAAGAAAGATATGGCATTCTTATACAATGGAAAGCTATAAAGAAGGATAACCTCAAGGCTCTTGTAGGTAAATGGATAAAACTTGAAATCATGCTCATGGGTAAAATGGTTCAGTTATGTGGGTGAACAATGTGTTATCTCCCTAATATACAAAACTAAAGGCATTAAGATCCAAAATGTACAATAGATATTGTGAAAGTGAAAGGGGAGGAAATTTCTAAAAAGGGAAGGTGATAGCCATTGTTAGTTTCCTATTATCTTATTTTGAAGCCTTAATTAATTTTCATGATTCTGGTTTGTTTGGTTTTAGTCTATTTTGTTTTGTTTGACTTTATTATATATGATGGGTTGGGCCGCTATTTCAAAGATAGCAAGATATATTATGGTAGCATTGTTGATTTCCTGTTATCTTGTTTTGAAGCCCTGTATTGCTTTCATTTTTTTTTTGTTTGATTTTATTATGTGTGTTGGTATGGACAGCTACTTCAAAGATAATGAGAGGCATTATGGTAGCCATTGTTAATTTCCTGTTATCTTATTTTGAAGTCCTATATCACATTTACTCTTTTGTTTTGATTGAACCTCTAATCTATTTTATTTTGTTTGGTTTTATTCTGTTCAAAATAAAAAAAAGAAATCCTATGTCACTACAATCTGTTGAACAAAAATGTCAAAAAATAAACAAAAGAAGAAATAAAGTTAAATTTTGATGGTCTTAAAGCCTGAGAGTATGCTTTTCTTTATTCCTTATAGGTATGTTTACTGAAACATCACACCCCATCCCACCAAATTTGTTTCACTATTTCAGAAAATAAAATCTTATTTCTATATATTCTTCTCAATAATTTTCAAAATCTAAATATATAGTCTTTTTTTAATACAGGGTTTCACTATGCAGTTCAGGCTGGACTTGGACTCATCTTGTAGCCCAGGCCGACCTCAAACTCACAGTGATCCTTCTGTCCCAGCCTCCCACATGTGGAAATTACAGACATGCACCACCATGTGCAAACTAAAATCTAATTATATATTTATATATATATATATATATATATATATATATATATATATATATATAGCATCTTTTATCAATAACTTACAGTGAAAACTGTTATTTATTTCCTTTCAGTAATGTTGAGGGCCTCCACATTGTCATTCCCCAGACCCAAGTGTGACTGTGCTTATATGAGAGCAGGGCAGGCCGTTAGTGGACTTCTGTAAATCAGCTTTCTGTTTAGTGATTCTGGCTGAGGCTGGGTATGCATCTTCATGAAACCAGTCAACTAATAATGGAACAACATTGTTTATCACCAGCTTCCAAGGCTGAGCTCAGATAAACAAGCCATGATACCAGGAGCCTAAGGTAGGAGATAACATCTCTGCTGAGGCCTGCCTGACAGCCAGAGGAAAGTTCCTTCCCAGAATAGGCTACAAAGGTTACTCGTTAACTGTTACCTGAATCTGGTTGGTCCTGTCCCTTCCAAGAGAATGCATTGTTCCGTGTTCCAAGCATTAGTCTACGCATCCATCTTTAGTGTGTAAGCCTTGGTGAACTTTTACCTGCTGTGGTTACACTGAAACGGTTTTTACTTGGGTAAGCATGTGCTGTTTTAGGTTCTTAATATGAGCAAATTGCACCCCACAGGTTGGGCACTGAAAAGGTCTATCTAGACCATTTGGACTCAGTTATTCTGTACTGCTGTGGAGGAAGCCTATGGACTAATCAGAAGGTTCTCTTGGACTTGTTTACTTTTGGTACAGTCTTGATTGCTCAGATGCACTGATTGGTTGGGACAATGGGTCATGGGTCATGGGTCTCTTCATCAATGAAAAGTAAAGTGGCAGTTAGAATTATTTTCTTGTCCAGCCCAAAGACCCTTTTCTGGCTGGCTACTGCGTGTGTTCCATGAAATACCTGATTACGTCAACTCTGACCAGGTGCTAGCAACACTAAACATTTGTATATAGCTGGCTGCAGCTAGAATATGAGTAACATTTTCTTTGCTAATTGACAGAGTGGTTGTGCAAGCATATTCTCAAGGCGGTATAAAGCCAGTCACATGTAGCATGATGCAAATCTAACTCTCACCCTCTGCTTGGTCTACCTGTTTGCTGTGAAAGAAATCACTGCAGGCTGCTAGTACCACCTCATGTGTCAGGAAACTATTTTTGCTTTTTGAGACAGAGTCTCACTATGCAGTTCAGGCTAGCTTTCAACTCACTACATAGCCCAGAATGGCCTCAAACTTGTGTCAATACTCCTGCCTCAGCTTTCTGAGTGCTGAGATTATAGGTGTGATATGTCTGAATATTTTGTCCTGGACATGAATAGCGATATCACAGAACTGTCCATCATTCCACAGCATATTTAGTTTTCCAAGCATTTCCTGACTGTGGAAAGAGGAGCTACGAGTAAATGTTTTCACACCCTCATTTTCCTTCCTCTAATACATACGCTCTTCAAGGATGCAAATGAATCTGAAACGTCCTGCAGGTGAGTTGTGGGCTCTGGGCCGGGAGGCGCAAGGCGGTGTGGGTAGTGGTTTGGAAAACCAAAGGTGGGCTTGTGTTTTCCAGTAGAGTGGGTAGGAGACTGAGGGGAGGGGAGGGGAGGGCAGTGGGAGGTTGGGAGGGAGGGAGGTTGGGAGGGAGCTGCCACCATTGCTGTTTCACTCTAGTTCCATTTCTCCCCTTCTTTAAATCCTTTTTATCCTTCCTTCTCTACACCCTCCACCCACCTCCTCTTCTCTTCCCCATTTGATAAAATTCTTCCTACTCCATCTATCCTTCATTTTGCTCCTTGTTTATAGTTTTGGTCTTATACCAGAGAAACAATGTGCTATTTAATCTTATGTGTCTTATTTCACTTAAGACTGTGGCCTTCAAGTATCTCCATTTACCTGAAAACACATCAAGTACATCTTTCTTTACGGCAGAGTAGTACTCTATAACATAAATACATTTTCTTTCTTCCTTCATATGTCAATAGGCATATGGGCTGTTTCCAGTATATAGCTAGAATAGAGTATGCTGCTATAAGCATGGGCATGTGCATGCCACTGTAGGATGACGACTAGCTCTTCGGGAAGATATGTAGAAGATGAACAGCTGGATCAAATGGAACTTTTAGTTTTGTGAGATACCACCATATTGCTTGTACCAATTTACACTCCCACCAACAACAGAGAGGAGTTCTCTTTTCTCTGCAGTCTTGTGAGAATTTGTTATTGGTTGATTTCTTGATGATAGCCACAGTTTTTGGAGTAAGAGGGAATGCTAGTGTTATTTTAATTTACATTTCTTGAATGTACAGCAATGTTGAGCATTTTGCCATGTATTCATTGGGTGTCTTTATTTGACAAGTGTCTATTCATTTCAGATGCCCATTTTTGGATTGGGTCCTTAAATCTGAGGCAACTAATTTTTTAAAGTTATTTCTACATATTATAGATATTAGTCCTAAGAGTAGTAGCTGGCAAATTTTTCCTCCATCCCATAGGCTGTTTCTTCACTCTGTTGGCAGCTTCCTTTGCTGTGATGTCTTTTAATTTGATGTGACATTACTTGTTGACTGTAATATTTATTGTGCAACTGGGGAGTTTCTTTATAAAATCTTTGCCTACACCTTTGTCTTTAATAGTTTTTCCTATTTTTTTCTTCTAGCAGATTAAGTGTTTCAGTTTTAATATTTTAGATTTTTGATCTTTTTCCATTTCAGTTTAGTGCATGGTGAGAGATATGGGTCCAGGCTCAGTCTTTGACATGTGAAAAGCCAGTTTTCCTAGGACTGTCTGTTTCATAGACTATCTTTCCTCTAGTGAAAAACAGTGTGGCCCTGTAATGGTTGATACATTGCGTCAACTTGAAAGTTTAGAAGTTTAACTAAGAGACTCAGCAGAGAGCCAAGGTCTTTAGTTCTATTACCCTGTAGCTGATGTCTTATTCCTCTGACCCAGCTTCAGTAAGAACCTTTAGCCCAAATCTCCTCACTCATGATGGCTCCTTTCTGACTCCCCTCCCCATAACAATCACCCTATTCCTTGGATATCAATTCTCCAGTGCCTATGATATGCCCAGAGCTTAGTCCAATTCTATACTGAGGTCTCTTTTTCCGAACTATAATTGTCGTGAATAAAATCCTGCTGGCAGTTGAGTTGTACTTCAGTGGTAGAGTCTAACATGTGAGGTCCTGGGTTTAATCCCTTGCACTGAAGAGGTGAGGGAGAGAGAGGGAGAGAAAGAGAGAGAGAGGGAGAAAGAGAGCAAGAGAGCAAGAACAAGACCAAGAGAAAGAGGGAATACAAGTCAGTATTTTTTTATACAAATGGATGAGAATCAGCTGAATTAATGGTAACTAGGTTAATGCATGTAAAACTCAACACACTACCTGGTCCATAGCAAATAATGTTTTTTTGCCCTGTATAACAAAGAGGAAGAGAAAAACAGCCTCCAATAGTAGAAGAATGGTTGCCAAGAATGAACACTTGGTGGTGTTAGCTGCTGGTCTGTCACTAAATGTAACAAACGCCAAGCTATGTGTTAACCATTGCCCTAGTTAACGGATTTACTATCTCTGTTGCGAAGTTGCACTTTTTGCCTGTTCTCTGATAATGGAGCTGGGCCTTACAACTATTTCTCCTTTACCAGTTACGGTTGTGGGTGCCTGGGAGACAAGGAAGAGCAAGAAGCTTCCTTTCCAAGTCTATGTTCACAACTCTGAGAGAGGGTGTTTCCTCTCAGCTTTACTCTGTGGGTTCTTCAGTGCTAGGTTCCTGCAGGGCTCAACCTTTAGATGTTACAAGCTTTCTCCAGAACTCAGTTTGGGTAGTGGTGGCATATTGCAGAGCCCATATCCTTGGGTTTGTGGACTAACCCTGATTGTTATAGTCCACATCCTTTCCTTAGAAATGTGGGGTGCACCCCTTGCCCCAGGTGAGCTGCCCACTCAAAATTCCTCTCCTGTAATCAACCACCAACACATGAGCTGGTTTTCTCCAGAAAGATCCTGTCTGGATCTTATCAACTTGAGTTATTCGTTGCTGGTGGGAACAGCAACGTCTTGGAAAAATATACTGGTTCTTTCTTATGGAGTTAAACTATGTTGTCAACTTGAATACGAAATGCCTAGTGGATTAGTTTAGCACAGTTCTGGCTGTGTCTGGATGATGGACTTCCTGGAGGAGTACTGCACTGAGTGATAGGCTTCTAGCCTGGATGGAATAAAAAGGGAAAGAAAGACGTCTGCCCTTTTGCTTTTTCAGAGGGGTTGCAGTCTTTTCCATGGCATTTAGATGCTTATCCAAGCTTCCAGCAGACTCTTAACTGTAGCCTTTCAGTGAAGACCCTTTAGCTTTCCAATATGCACTCATTCCAGACTCTGGAGAGAGTCAGGACTCCGTCTTTTGACTGGATCCTCCAGCTCTCCAGCACATACAAGGCCCTTTTGCAGTTTTCCACGCTGAACTCTGCACATGGCCATTGTAAGCTTACCTTGAAGACGTCAGTGTAGTGAAATAAGCCAGTTGTAAAGGGACAAATACTGTACAATTCCTTTTCTATGAGGAGGAGTCTAATAAAGACCTAAAGTAAGATGGTAGGTGCCAAGGGTTAGAGGTGAGGGGTATGGAGACTTGGTATTTAACGGGCCTGGAATTTCAGTTTGAGAATACAAAATGTTCTGGAGCTGGATGGAGGTGATGGTTACATAATATGAATGTACTTAGAGCCAAGAACCATATACTTAAACATAGATAAAACGGCGATTTCTGCTATATGTATTTTACTATTAAAAACCCTACATATGAATATTTATGGGGGTTTCATTAAGAAAAACTGAAAATAATCCAAATTGATTGAACATCGGTTTTTTCGGCCCAGGAGGACCTGGATGGGCAAGTCTTAACCTTAGCCCCTCTCTGCCTCATTAAGTCCCGCCCCGCCCTGCCCTTGCCCCGTCCCGCCCCTCTCCCTTGTCTCCGCCCCGCCCTGGTCCCGCGCTAACCTCCCCCTTAGTGTTAAGAAGCCCCGCCCCTAAACCTCCAATGGCCTCACCCCCCCTCGAAGTCCCGCCCCTTACGCCACTCACCGCCCAGGAGCCGGAAGCAGAAATGCGGTTCTGCGCGTGCGCGAGGCTCTGTCCTGTCACCTTGAGTCTGCCGGCAGCCATGTCACTTTGCGTGTCTGTGCGCGTCTGAAGTAAATTTTTCCCTCAGTTTGTAACCTACTGGTCCTGGCCTCGCCCAACCCGTTTCCCAGGCCCGGGAGGCGGAGGGGTGGGCCTGGGGCGTCCGTCCGTGATGAAGGCGCTCTTCCTCGGCGCTCCCCGCCGCTGGGAGCCTGTCGGCCTCCTGTGAGCCTGTCAGCCCCGCCCGCGGCCCCCCGGACCTGACCCCGGCCTCGGGGGCTCCGGGCGCGGCCCAAGAGGGGGCGGGCTGGAATTGGAGGACCACTGTCGTATCTAATCAGTCGCCAAACACGTCCTGGGCTCTCTTTGCAGAAAGAGAAAGCATCTCTGCTTTGGAGCCGGGGACGAGAATCTCCACGTCGCTGTGGCTGTCGCTGCGCAGGTCCCTGGATTTCTGCACGCTGGGTGAGCTCGGTCCCCGCCTCGCCTCTCCCGGTGCATTGCGTAGCGTTGAATCTGAATGTTCCCCTGCCAGGGATCGTCAGCCTGGCACACTGTATTCAGATACATAAAAGCGAACTGATTTATTTACATACCGTGTAACCTGCCTTTTTGCCAACTGCATCCAGTGTTTAATAAAACGATACATTTTAGTCACTTTTCTATAGATTCGTAAGTTTTACACAGACAATTTGCCCACTTTCCACTTTGTCCTTTTTGATTCTTAAAAACATTTAATTTAAATGTTTAATTTAAAATTTAATTTAAAAAATTTAATCCTTAAACATTTAAAAAATGTTTAAATTTCTCTACTGCATCTGTCAGGATTTTCAGTTGGATGGAGAATAGTATATAATTTGCATCCTTGCCTTGTTTTGGATTTAGAGGGAGCTGATCTCATCTGCTATCATTATTAAATAGGATGTTTCCATTAAAAAAAAACAAAACACCTTTTCTCTTTCAGTCCTTCTAGTCCCCCTCTTCCCTGGATTGACCCCTGAAGTGTTCTACTATAGAGCTACATCCCTCATCTTTTTTATTTTAAATTTTGAGACAGAGTCTAACTAAATTGCCCAGGTTGCCTTTGAACTTGTCATCCTCCTGCTATCCCTCACCTTCCTCTGGAGCTGGGATTACAGGTGTAACAGGGCTGCAGATATCAGTACCAGGAATGACACAAATCAAGCATTCTGCCGTGATTGTACTATAGAGGCAGGTGTAGCATGTGAATCACAGCAAAAAGAGTCTTCTCAGTCTCCTGCATATGGAATTTAAAAGATTCATGGTCTTTCTCAGAAACTAGGTTTTGGGGACCCTTTGGCTCAAAGGTAGAGGGGTGGATTGGCCAGGGGCTGAACAGTAATGACTATTAGCTTGTCAAAGTCCAGAAATAAGAAATACTGGGAGTAAAGCCCTCAGAAGCTTGGTGTATCATTAAATTAGTGCTTCTTTGGATTCGAAATAGGGAGTGTATATTTTTATGGTTCAAGTACTCTTTGATACATTTTGTACTCTTTGATACATTTTATGCTTTTTGTTATCTTAGGCAAACTGACAGCTTCAGTTTTTTAGACTGCAGTTAATTTAATTGCAAAACGTTATTCTTAACCCTTTTCTGTGTGTGTGCCTGTGTGTGGTATTGGGGTTTGAATATCCCTTATTCATTTTTTATTTTAAAACAGGGTCTCACTAAGTTGGTAAGTTGCCCAGGCTGGATTTGAACTAGTGATTTTCCAGCCTCAGCCTCCCAGCATTCTGGGAGCATAGCCTTGTGCCCTTATATTTAGCTTTAACCTTTTCTTTTTGATCAGCGAGGACCAAAGCACTGTTTTGAGGATCTAAGGGGGAGATAAGTTTGCTCTATCATCTTTCTTTCTTTTTCTTTTTTTTCCTGAGACAGCATTTTATTTGAACTCACTAGGTAGTCCATGCTGCTCTCAAACTTGGAGTGGTCTTCCTGCCTCAGCCTCTTGAGTGCTGAGATGATAGGTATGTACAACCACACATACAAGAGCAGTTTGTGTTTTCTTGGGCATCTTGGAGTATGTTGTGTATTTTGAGGAAACACCCTAATGGGGTGCTGCAGTATCTAGGCTCATGAGTGTGGGAACTTTGGGGAGGTTAGATTATCATGCTGGCTGCTAGTTACTTATAATTTTTCAGTGCCCTACTTTTCTTCATAAAGGGGATATGGAGAAAGCAAGAGGAGCTACTGGGATACAGAAAAACATGACACAGGTAAGCAAAAGGTAGTAATTCTCCAAAAGGATACTTCCCTTCCATTAGCTGTCTTTCTAGTTAACACATGGGAGGTCCTTGGATTGTAATGCTCTGATAAGGTGTAGAGCTCTGTACCTCTTCCTACCATGCAATCCATTGACCATCTCTTTGGCTGTACATTTGGCTCTCCATTTTAAATAAATCAGTAAACAATAAGTATTTCTTTGAGGTCTATCTGCCCTCCCAGCATGTTAATTGAACTCAAGGGGGGTAGTATGGGCCCTGATTTACAACTGGTCAGTCCAAAGTATAGGTGACAATCTACTGCTTACAATTGACCTTTCAACTCAGGGGCAGTTTTATGCCCTCAGCTTGTGAGATGATGCTGTCTCCAGGTATGCAGTGTCCAAACTGAATTGCATTAAAGGACACACAGCTGGTGTTCTCTGGTGAAGTGCTTGGAGTGTGCATTAGTTAGTTTCCTGTCACTGGGACAAAGTACCCAACATTTGAACTTGAGGGAGGAGAGGTTTATTTTGGCTCACAGTTTCAGTGGGTTCAGTCTATTTTTGGCTCCAAGGTAGAAACAGTGTGGGAGAGACAGGCTATTCACTGTATGGTGGCCAGGAAGCAGAGAAGGTAGGAGCTAGAGATGAGAATATACCATTCCAAGTGATGCCCCAGGAATACAGCCCTTCTGACCAGGCCTCCCCACTGAAAATGATGCTTTTGGAGAACATTTTAGACCATAACAGAGAATATGGGGAAATTTTTCACATAGCAGGTGTGAGAAACATTCCATATCCTGTCAAGTGACTGAAAAAGAGAGTAGGAAAAACCATTTTGACCTTTCCTTTCTTGTTACCTATCATCTGCTGAAAAAGAAATTTAGAGTTTTAGAAGTATAGAGGCTATAAGAAAGAATTTTATAAGCCAGGAAGTATGTATGAGCAGGAAGGGAAAGAGTTACTGAGCCCCAGAGTAGATACTGGAGACCACAGAATCTTCTCAACATCCTCTGAATCATTTCTTAGTCTCCAGTGTTATCAAATCATTCTCCATCCTTTTGCACACAATGGAGGACTTGTGACTTCCTGAACAGAATTTGTGGGATCTTTTAGGACTTAGTGACCTTTGAAGATGTGGCCGTATACTTTACCAAGGAGGAGTGGGCTTTGCTGGATCTTATTCAGAGGGACCTCTACAGAGATGTGATGCTGGAAACTTTCCAGAACCTGGCCTCACTAGGTAAGAATGGCGGTATTTGTTTCACGTGGTTTGTTTAGATAGCAATTTTATCTTGCTGATTGACCTTGTTCTGGGATTTGAAATGAGGAATGGGAAATCATTGGTAAAAAATGTGGTCACTGATTCCAACGTCCTTAACAATCTGGAAGTTCCGATATGAAAAAAAACATGGATGTAATTACTTTTTGTTTTTCTTCTGGTTAAAAACATGAGGTGTATTAAGCATTGACAGTGTGGGCGTTTAAGAGTCACTTTGGGTTATAGGAAACTTGTTTGAGATCTGAAGATTTTGCTGGTGTGAACGCCCTTTGCCCAAAGACCACTAGGAACACATCCATAGTTAAACATGTTGGGTTTAGTTCACAGTGCATTATGGGAGTTGTGGGGCATCTTAGTAAGATAATGTTAGAAAGTATCAATTATAAGATTTGTGCTTTGGTTAAAGGATTTGGGGATGAGTCTATGGAAGCAGATAGCATTAGTTTCTTAGGCCTTCTGCAACAAAATATTACACACTGGTGGTTAAGAACTACAGAAATTTATTCTGTGATATTTCTGAATAGTGGAAGCCTAAAATCAAGGTGTCATTTGGGCTGGGTTTTCTCCAAAGGCTGTAGGGAAAATATCCTTCCCTTCTGATATTGGCCTCTGGTTGCTGCTAGCAGTCCTTGGTGTTCTTTGGCTTATAGATGGGTCATTCTGTCTCTGTCTCCATCACCTTCTTTGCTGTATACCTGTTTCAAATCTCTCTCCTTAGAGTGATACCTGTCATTGTATTTAGGACTGACTCTAACCCTAAATAATCTCATTTTAGCTTGATAATATCTGCAAAGGTTTTTTTTCTTTTTCTTTCTTTAACATTCTGAGGTTCTGGGTAGACATTTCTTTTTTTTAGTAGAATTTAATTTTTAAAGTAGTTTTAGGTTCATGGCAAGATTGAGTGTGAGGTACATTTCCCACATAATCTCTGCTCCTATCAACGTTTCATACTTCTGCACCCCAATGGTAAATTTATTTTTAACTGATTTTAAAAATTTTAAAAAAAATTTTATTTTAAAGAGAATAGAACCCAACAACAACAACAACAACAAAAACCCAGAATAAAACCAATCAAAACAAAGCAGCGAAAGTGATATAGAACTTCAAAATAGGGTAATAGGAAATCAACAATGATTATCATAATATATCTTGCTATCTTCACAATAGTTGTCCATACAATCAGCTAAAGCAAAATCAAGCAAAAGCAAAACGGAATAGAACCAGTCAAAGTATAGCACTGAATAAAACAAAACAGTAAATCAGAACAAAACAAAACAGAACAATGTTGCACATTATTATCTTCAAAATAGTTGTTCAGGTTACCAGATGCAGGGATAAAACAAAACAATAAAATGGAACAAAATATTGGCTTTCAAAAACAGGACAGGAGGGCACCTCCCACAGTTAATACGATGCACATTACCATCCTTCAAGTAGATACCCAGAATGTCAGCCCCAGGCCCACAGAGTCAACCAAACAACACAAGCATCAAGCTATTCCCTGCCCCTCAGTTGCTATCGTCTCATCCTGAGTCCTCTAGATCAGTGTGCATACAGGAGGATGTGCTCCTGGGTTTTCAGCCCATGCACGGGCTGGCTCATGGAAAGGTGTGGTCTCTCCTCTGGCTGGGGCTCTTACCAGTCAGTGTGGCGGGGCTTGCTTCACAGGGGAGCATGGTTTCTCTTCTGGTTGGGACTGTTACCCATCAGCTTGTTTCACAAGAAGACATAGTTTCTTGTCTCCAGTGGTAAATTAATTACAATTGATGAACTTATATTAACATACCATCATTGCCTAGTGTTCATTGTGAATATTAGGGTTCACCTATAGGGTTATACATTCTGTGGCTTTGGGAAAATGGATAAGGAGTGTACCTCCCATTAGAATATCATACAGAGAAGCTTCACTGCCCTGGAAATCTTCTGTGTTCCACATATTTATCCTTCACTTCTCTGTAATCATTTCCCAGCCATTGATCTGTATCCTGTCTCTATAGTTTTCCTTTTGCAGATTACCATACAGCTGAGATCATAAAGTATATAGTTTTTTCAGATTGGCCACTTTCACTCAGCAATATACATTTAAATTTCCTCTATATATTTTCATGCTTTGATAGCTCACTTCTTTATAGTGCTAAATAACATTCTCATGTCTAAATGTGCTGCAGTTTATTTTTCACTCACCTACTGAAGGACAATTTGGTTGCCTTCAAGTTTGGATAATGATAAATAAAACTATCATAAACATGTGAATGAATCCTTTTATGTGGATATAATTTTACAACTTCTTTGGGTAGTTGCTAACAAACAAAAATTGATTTGCTGGATCATATATAAAGAGATTGTTTAATTATGTAAGAAGCCCAAAGCTGTCTTGTAGAGTGACTGTATTTTGCATTCCCTCCTGAAGTGAAGAAGAGTTCATGTTACTCCACATTGTCACTAACATTTACCAATGTTCTGGATTTTGGCTGTTCTAGAAGGTGTTAGTGGTATGTCATTGCTTTAGTTTGCAAGTTCTTGATGACTTATGGTGTAGAGGCTCTTATGTGCTTATTTGTCATTTGTATGTTTTCTTTAGTGAGATGTCTGCATAGGTCTTTGATGCATGTTTTTAATCACTTTGTTTTCTGATTGTTGAGCTTTAAGAGTTATGCATATAACAGAATAGTCTCTTGTCAGATAAATCTCCTACAAATGTTTTCTTTCAGGCTGTGACTTGTCTTGGGTGTCTTCATAGAGCAAAATATTTTAATTTTAATGAAGCCCAGTGTATCAAATCTTAGTTTCATAGGTCCTGCCTTTTGGAGTTATAGCTAAAAATCAAATGTCATCTAGAGGTTTTCCTCTATCATACACTATTATACCATACATTTAGGTCTGTGATCCATTTTGAGTTAATGTTTGCAAAGTTTTTTTTTTCTTTGCATGGGTATGGTACTTGTTTGAGTATCATTAGTGGGGAAAATCTATCTTTTCTCCATTGGATTGGTTTTGTTCTTTTTTCAAAAGATGAATTGAACTCCTAAAATTCATTTGGAAACAGAAGAAACCTAGAATAGCAAAGGCAATTCTGGGCAACAAAGGCAAGGCAGGAGACATCTCAATTCCTGACTTGAAACGATAAAGCCACAGTGATAAAATCAGCATGGTACTGGCAAAGAAATAGACCTGAGGATCAATGGAACAGATTAGAAGATGCAAGCACAACTACAAAGACACTGAGCCACCTGATATTTGACAAAGGGGCTAAACATGTTCACTGGAAGAAGGATAGTCTCTTTAATAAATGGTGTTGGAAAAATTGGCTCTCCACATGCCGAAAACTGAAAGATCCATGCCTATCACCATGCACAAAACTAAAGTCTAAATGGATCAAAGACCTCAATATTAAAACAGAAACACTGAATCTACTGGAAGACAAGGTAGGCAGAAGTCTTGGAGACATAGGGGTAGGCAGAGAATTCATGAACCAAACGCAAACTGCATGGGAAACACTTCAAAGAATCAACAAATGGGATCTTATATTATTGAAAAGTTTCCGCACTTCAAAAGAAATCACCAACACAGTGAAAAGAAAACTCACAGAATGGGAAAGAATTTTAGCCAGCAGTCCCTCAGACAAAGGACTTATATCCAGAACATATAAAGAACTGAAAAATATCAAGTTCCCCAAATTCAAAGACCCTCTTCAAAAATGGGCATCAAAGATGAACACACAATTCTCAGAGGAAGATATACAAATGGCAAATAAATACACGAAGCAATGTTCACCATCACTGGTCATTCAAGAAATGCAAATTAAAACAGCATTGAGATTCCACCTTATTCCGGAAAGAATAGCTGCCATGAAGAAATCAACTGATAACAAATGTTGGCAAGGCTGCAGGGAAAAAGGAACACTGCTCCACTGTTGGTGGGAATGTAGACTGGTGCAACCACTATGGAAATCCACTGGAGAATTCTCAGAAGACTAGGATTGGAAGCTCTATTCAATCCAGCTATTCCCCTCTTGGGTATTTTCCCAGAAGAACTGAAAAGTTCATATCACAGTGATATATGTGCCCCCATGTTCATAGCAGCACAATTTGTAATAGCTAAATCTTGGAAACAACCAAGATTCCCATCACCTACAGAGTGGATGAAAAAGATGTGGCATTTTTATACAATGGAATATTACTCAGCTATAAAAAAGGATGATCTTGAGGCCTTCATAGGTAAATGGAGACAACTTGAGACTATCCTCATTAGTGAAATAAATAACAATCATATTTATAAATATCACATTGTTTCTCTAGTGTAAAAAGTAATAAGAAAGGTAGGAGTAATAAAACCCAAAATGTGTAATTGACATTGTAAAAAAGAGAGAAAAAGAAAGTGCTCTAAAGCATATAACTGCATGTATGTTTAAGTGTGTAATATAGATGACCATATTAATAAGTTTTTGTGAGATCACTGAGCAGAACTGTTTGCAGTCTCACTGTTTGAACAACTATTTCTAAAAGGACAATATGTAATTAGTCAACCAGTGATTTCTTACTGTTTATCTTTTTTTGAAATTCTGTATTATTTATTCCCTTTTCTGTTTTTTTTCCTCTTTAAATAAAAAAAAAGATGAGTTGACTCTGTAGTCATCCCTTGGTCTTTAGGGTATTGGTTCCATGACACCCCCCCCACTAACATCTGTGGATGCTCAAATCTCTTTTTTCAAAATGGTATGGTATTTGTATACAACCTGTACACTTCCTCCCATATACTTTAAGTCATTTTAGATGACTTAAGATACATAATACAGTTTTAAGTGCCAAGTTAATACTTATACTGAATAAGTAATAGGGAATAATGACAAGAAAAAAAAGTCTGTACATGCATGGATGCATTTATTTTCCACAAATATTTTTGATATGTGATTTGTTGAATTCATGGGTACAGAAGCCTGGCTGTATTTATGTGGATCTATTTCTGGCCTTTGCATTCTGTTTCATTGGTCTGTTGTGATGTGGATTTTGGGGGGACACTGTTCAACTTTGGGGGGCACTTTATGTAAATTGGATGCTGACAGAAGGTAAAAACAATTATGTAGGCAGTGATGGGGAACCTTTTAGAGCTTTCAATGATAACAGCCAAATGGTTGCACCACCTATGTCATAGATTTGCCACCACTGGCAAATTTTGTTGGTAGTATAGTACCTGTCCTTGAACAGGATTATGAAGTGTTTTAATTTTGCTACATTTTAGCATGGTCTTAGAATAGCATTGTCCAAGGTTAGTCTTCTGTGATATTATTATTATTTTAATTTAAAGAAAGAAAAGAAAATTAAAAGAAAAGAGAAAAAGGTAGAATAATACAGATTTCAAAAAATTAACATCATAAAATCACTAGTTGATACATTACATATTGTCATCTTAAAAATAGTTGTTAAAGTTACAAAATCAAAGCATAAAAAGTGGACAGACACTCAAACATTGACAGTGCAAACCCTCCCTTTCACTTTTACTATATCTATTATACTTTTTGGATACCATTACTCTCTCAGGTATTATTATTTTTTACACTAGAGAGACAATGTGATACTTACTAATGTGAGTCTTGTTTATTTCACTAATGAAGATATTCTCAAGTTGCCTCCATTTACCTATAAAGACCTCAAGATCATCCTTTTTAATAGCTGAGTAGTATTCCATTGTATAAAAATACCACATTTTCCCCTCTACTCTGCAGTTGCTGGGCATTTTGGTTGTTTCCAAGATTTAGTCATCTTCTGTGATATTATTTATGTTCACCAGGAGAACAGTATGTCTTGACTGTATCAGACTAGCTAGTGATAATATTGTGCTTTAAAGTTGAATGTCAGATTAGTTCCAGGTCTCAAAACTTTATTCCCTGACCTCAGACTTTTACTTTCTTTTTCTTTTTAAAATTCTTTTATGGATTTGACATTGTGTTGCAGTTACACTAACACATCTTTAGATGCACGTGTTTAGAGTATGGAGAGACTAATATTTTGACCCTGCCTTATGGAACTGTTTGTGGTTCTTCATTGTTTTCCTTGGTGATATGTTTTCCTCTTGTGCAGGGTACCAGCTACCCATATGTCACCTGATTGCCTGGTTGGAACAAGAAGAGGACCTCCTGAGAGTAAAGGAAGGCCTCATCCAGGCCACTTGTATGGAGGAACAACAGGAAGGTAAGAACCCTTAGGAGGAACTCTTTTGGTTGGGCAAAAAATTCAAATAGAAACAAAACAAAATTTCGTCGGAGAAGGCTGATCTCCCATAGATACCTCTGATTTCGATTCTGACTTATCATTCTTCTCACACTTTCTGTGTTGTTGAAAAAGATTTCCATATTCATTTTACTGTTTCTTAAACTAGTATTGGGCAATTGGCATTTTATCCAATCCTGTCTGTTTTGTACTCATAATGGTCTACTTATGTCACCACCAATGTCAGTCTTCAGAAAGCTATTTCCTAATGAATTGCTTACTGTTTTGACCCTTGTGTATATTAAAATCAAAGTCTTGAAAGAACCACACTGCTGAAAGTTCTTTGTTCATAGCTGCCTTCACTTTTCAGTTTCAGGTTTTGAAACTCAACTCAGTACTAACGAATTAGTTGTTCGTCAAGGGAGTGATGAAGCAAACATATCCAGGGAACATAAAATAGTAAGATGCAGAGGAACTGGTTCTGGTTCCTTTATTTTACATGAAAATTTGGAACCCCATGACATTGATGAGCAGAACAGAAGCCATAAGAGACATTTGAGGTGAGTACCTTTCAGAGCACAGGAAGTAGTGCCTCAGAGGAGAACATTAAAATGATCTGAGATTTAAGAAGTATGTATATGTAAACCTACATCTAAAATCATGATTTCACAAAGAATTTTGTCTGGAAACTTTTTGCCACAAATTATACTGACCTGTAGAATATTTGACATGCATACTTCAATTGTAAATAATTATCAGGAAAGTCCCATAAGTCAAAAACTTGTTGACAGTATTGGCTATTGTAGAACCTTGTGTGAGAACTTTCAGCTTATATGTTGACAGGAAAGAAAATGTGCTCACAGAAACTGGTAAATATTCATCACTAATGTCATGTCTTTTACTTTTAAAAAGTCACATGGTGAAGAACATTGATGAATGCAATGAAGAAAATCACTGTCAACAAATTCCAAATCTTACTGTGCTTAGAAGAACCAGTGAAGTAAAATCCTATGAATGTCACGAGTGTGGAAAGGCCTTCCTGCTTCATTCATCTCTGAAGAATCACATCAGATCTCATACCAGAAGCAAACCCTACCAATGTCAGGAATGTGGGAAAGCCTTCCATTTTCATGCTTGTTTTAAGAAGCATATAAAGAACCCCACTGAAGAGAAGCCCTATGAATGTAAGGAATGTACCAAGATCTTCAGCTGTTCTTCATTCTTTAGAACACATATGAAGATTCATAGTGGAAAGGCAAACTATGAATGTAAAGAATGTGGGAAAACTTTCAGTACTTCTTCATACCTCACAGAACATAAACGAATTCATAGCGGAGATAAGCCTTATGAATGTAAGGAATGTGGGAAGGCCTTTAGTTGTTCATCATCACTCTCCAAGCACAAAAGAATTCACAGTGGGGATAAGCCATATGAATGCAAGGAATGTGGGAAGGCCTTTAGTTCTTCCTCTCACCTTATAATACATATCAGAATTCACACTGGAGAGAAGCCTTATGAATGTAAAGACTGTGGAAAAGCCTTCAGTGAGTCCTCAAAACTCACTGTACATGTGAGAACACACACTGGAGAGAAACCCTATAAATGTAAGGAATGTGGGAAAGCCTACAATTGCCCCTCCTCTTTGAGTGTCCATATGAGAAAACATACTGGAGAGAAACCCTATGAATGTCTAGAGTGTGGGAAAACCTTCTATCTTCCCACTTCCCTGAATACACATGTTAAAAATCAAAGCAGAGAGAAACCGTATGAGTGTAAGGAATGTGGGAAAGCCTTCAGTTGTCCCTCATCCTTTAAAGCACATGTGAGAGATCATGCTGGAAAGGTTCGATATGAGTGTAAGGAGTGTGGGAAGGTCTTCAGTCGTTCTTCATCCCTCACAGAGCACTTGAGAACTCACAGTGGAGAGAAGCCTTATCAATGTAAGGAGTGTGGGAAAGCCTATATTAGTTCCTCCCATCTTACAGTTCATAGAAGAACTCATACTGGAGAGAAACCTTATGAATGTAAGAAGTGTGGGAAAGCCTTCATTTATTTTTCAGCCCTTAGAATCCACATGAGAACACACACTGGGGAAAAACCATATGAATGTAAGGAATGTGGGAAGGCATTTCGACATTCTTCATATCTTACAGTCCATGCAAGAATGCACACTGGAGAAAAACCCTTTGAATGTCTGGAATGTGGGAAAGCCTTCAGTTGCCCCTCATCCTTTCGGAGACATGTAAGAAGCCACACAGGAGAAAAACCGTATGAATGTAAGGAATGTGGAAAAGCCTTTATCTGTCCAGCCTACTTTCGAAGACACGTGAAAATCCATGCTAGAGAAAATATATGAACATAAGGAATATGAGACTGTCTGCAAGACTTTTTCTTATCTTAGGCAACTTGTGAAGTTTCACACTGGAAACACCTAATGAATGTGAGAAAGTAGGAGGGGGTCACTCATTCCTTTGAAGACTTAAAGTCACTTCTGTGAAACCCTGTGTATGTAAGTGATGTGATAAAGCCTTCCTGAACATAACTTCACTTTCTGCATGTAAGAAAATTCATGCCAGAAAAGATTACTTCCTCATTGTTAAAGCAGTCTGTTGACTCACTGATTTTTACTGTTTTGTAATGAGATTAAAGATGTTAAATTTACCTTTTTAGGTCTAACCAGATGCTTTTTACTATGAGATGTGTTTGTTTTGCCTCACATATAAGTGTTCCTTCAAGTTTTATAAAGCCTTTTAGACTTATGGGTTATTTGAAATATATATTTAAAATATATATATATATATTTCAAATAAATATATATATTTCAAATAAATATATTTATATATATTTCAAATAAATATATATATTTATATATTTCAAATAAATATATATATTTCAAATATATATATATACATATATATATATATATAGTGAATCCTTACAGTCATTTGAGTTATGAACTTTCACAGGTGTACTGTATAAGACTCAATTTGTTGGCCTGCATATGAATCCAACTTCTGAACAATTCTGCTGGGACAGAGCTTGATCATAAGTCAGGGACTTACTATATGTATTTTGAAGCAAGGTCTTGCTGGCTTTGGGCTCCTGGACTCAAATAATCCTCCTTCCTAAGCTTTCCAAGTAGTGAGGACTACAGGCACATACCACTGTACCTATTGGAAGGATTTTTTTTGTATGTAGGTGGGAGAGTGGTCCTTTAAAAGTTATTTACCAATTCTTACTGTTCTCTTAAGTCTGTAGTTATAGTATGGATGCTTCAGTGTCTGTTGACCTTTTTGTTTTTTGGTCCATGGTGGTAGTTGCCTACCAAATATTTTCTACTCCTCCCCTTTCTTTTCATCTTCCTTCTCCTCTTCTTCCTTTTTTTTAAACTAAGAGAACCTATAGCTTTTTGTTTTGCTTTTTGCTTTTGTTGGTACTGGGGATTGAACTTAGAGCCCTATACATGCAGACAAGTGCTGTACCACCAAGCTACACCTTCAGCCCAGTTTATTTTTAATTTTGAGATAGGGATTTCTAAATTTCCCCAACTGGCCTCAACTTACCATTCTCTTATCTCGACCTCCTGCATATATCACTGCACTTGGATATAGTTTTTGAGACTATTAATTTTACTATCTAAAGGTTTTCATATGTAATACTACTTTCAGCAGATATTACTAAGTACAAAGATTTTGAAAGAGGATGGTCTCACCTGATACACTATTTTCATATTTTGTTCTCTGTTCTTGTCCATGGGTAGGATTTGGATTGAATATTTTGAGTTTAAAAATTATGTTACATGAAGTATGGTTAGGGACTTTACTTCCCAGAATCATTTCTTTTTCCAGTTCCATTTTGCAGTTGTGTACAATAAGAGGTTGTATGAGATTTAGAAGACTCAAGGGATAAAGTCAGTATTATCTGTATAGTAGGCTATAAGACAAGTAGGTTTGCAGTGGCCTGATGGGACTCTGGTTTTCAGCTAAATTTTATGTTGGACCCACTGATCCATACTTGATTGAAACTGAACATTAAATGCTTGATTTCAGTGTCCTCTAAGGTTGTAGTTCCATCTTCATGAACTCCTCCATCATGGCTGTACACAGCTTCTTCTGTTTTCTGGCAGACTCTGGCAATTTGGTCCCTCTCCACATTATCTGCCTTCTTAGAATTGGTCCCCATTTGGGGATAGATTGTTATGTGCACAGCTAGTGCCATGATCATTTCAATCATGAGAAAAGACCCATCTCTGCAAGCCTTCCATGGTTTCAGAAGCAAATGGAGCTGTGGACAGCATGGGAATTTATGCTAGGTACAACTGAGGCAATCAGACAGGCTTTGTCTTATTTTAGTAGAGAAAGATTTTTATTTGACATCTTGAAAGAGAGAAGATTTTACTGTTTTTCTTTGAGATGAACACTAAAACCCATTTTGAGTAAATTTTTATCTCTTAAAAAATAAACCACCTCTCATCAATCAGTTTTTACTATTTTTAAGGTATGTATACACTAATATGCACAGAGTGCTAACCTGTGTACAGCTTTATGAAATTTCGCATGTTTATACAGCATGGCAAACACATTTACAGGACTAAGAATTCATTGTTCCCCTTTGTCAATAACTCTAGAGAGGCAACCCAATTTTTACTCATTATAATTGATTAGATTTGCTTGTTCTGAGCATGCCGCTCTGGGAAGTGGCTATGACCTCCCAAGCTATGGCTGCCCCACGGCGAGAACCATGTGTTTCCTGAGATCCATGCCATGTTGGAACTTGGGGCGCTGGAAAAACAGGCAGCCAGCTCACCACTCTGGTGGGTGGCTGCAAGCCTACCAGCATGTGGGCTAAGAATCAAATATCCATCTCACCCCCCCACACACCAGTAGGAGGTTAGAGCCAGAGATCTGAGCATCTCTTGTGAGTTTGACTATATGCAATATAGCAAATAAGGGGGATTTGTTTCTGCCATCTCTTTGAAGGCAAATATTTTAATCTCTGTTTTGCTCTGTTTTGATCAATGGTGTTGCTCTATTCAGTATTCTGTTTTTATAATTTTGGTATTTCCTTCAACCTGATTGAAGGAACAACTATTGTGAAGAAAACCAGATATACTATTATACCTATTTCTGTTATCCCGGTAACCTGCTGTGAGGTTCTGTACCAATTTTACTGCACTGCCTTAATTGGCTTTTTACTGTCTTCTTCTGCTGTATTTTACTACCTTCAAAATAAATAAATAAGAAATAAATAAAAGTAAACAACAACAACAACAACAACAAAAACAAAACAGATCAGTAAGGTACTGAGCAACCTGAAACAGGATATAACTAAACAGATAATGGACTTAAAAAGCAAAAGGAGGAAAAGCAAGTGCTCTAAAGGATATAACTGCATGTATATTTAAATGTGTAGGATTGATAACTACAATGCTAAGTTTTTTGCTGGATTGGTGAACAGAACTGTTTGCAGCCTCACTGTTTGAATGTCCGCTTTGTATGCTTTAATTTTGTAACTTGAACCGCTATATCCAAGAAGACAATATGTAATGTATCAACTAGTGATTTCTTACTATTTATTCTTTTTGAAATTCTGTATTGTTTCTACCCTTTTTTCTGTTTTGTTTTTTCCCCTCTCTTTAAATAAAATTTTTAAAATTGATTTGCTTGTTCCTAGTTTCCAAATAAATGTTAAATTACAATGTGTATGTGTTTTGCTTCTTTTTGCTCAATATAATGTCTAATTTGTGTTTTTTGTTTTGGAAACAGGGTCTCACTATATCATGTAGGATGGCTTTGAGCTCATTTATGTAGCCCAGGCTGGCCTCAAACTCACGGTGACTCTCTTGCCTCAACCTGGATGCTGGGATTATATGCACACTTGGCTAGTTTGTGTTTTAATTCTTTTGATAGATGTATGCACTTAGTTCTCTTGGTATATGTTACACACTGAGAGCTGTGATTACTAATGTAATGGGTAATTTTGGTTGGTATTCCAGATTTTAAAATTGTTGATTCCACTTATAATTCCCAAAATTGCACCAAAATTTTAGTTGTTCCACATACCTGGTCAGCACTTGGTAATGTTAGCCACTTAGCAGAGGGTGTAGTGATAATTGTTTGTAGTTTTAGTTTGGATTAACTGGTATGTAATGATTTTTTTTAAACTTTTAATTTTTTTATTTAAAAAGAAAAGCATGTAAAGGGTAGAGATAATACAGAATTTGAAAAAAAGATAATAAATCACTAGTTGATAAATTACATATTGTCCTCTTAGAAATAGTTGTTCAAGTTACAAAATTAAAGCATACAAAGTAGATATTCAAACAGTGAGAGTGTAAACAGCTATGCATGCATAAATCTCTATATGTAATTCTATCCTTTCTGTATTAGAGGGAAGAACAAAACTTAGCAAGACAAAACAAAACAAATTCCTATAAAAACATGAAACCAAAAAGTTGTATAAAACCACAGTACAAGTTACAATGATTGCTGTGTTTCTTATTATCTTCAATAGAATTGTCTATATCATCAGGCATAAATGAATATAGCAGTATAATTGGATATAGCAATACATAACAATATTAGCAAAAATAAAACATTGTAGACAGTATAAAACTTCATAGGCAGGTAATAATCAAACCATAGTGGATATTCTAGTGAATCTTGTCATCTTAAGTGCAGTTGCTTATACTCTCAGACTTGATACTATCAATCATAACAACATTGAATAAAATCTATCAATACAAAACAGTGATCCAACAAACCAGATTTGATTACAATCAGTCATGGTAAAACTGTTGGTTTTACAGAGCTTTAGATTAAGTCAATAGGAAAGTAAGGATGGTACCGTACTATGTCCTGTTATTTTCTAGATTACTGTCTGTGCCTTCAAGTCTAGTACAGGTAGAATGACTGGAACAGAATATAATACATCTAAGCAGAGTAGTGTGAGTAATGTGGGTTTTAAATCCTGGTGCACTATTAACAATATAGTGTATCAAGGCCATCTATGTTAGAGATTCTAGTTATCCTTCTCTGCCTCATTTCTGCTATGCTATTTTTCTGCCTTTGTTTAGTTTTCTCCTTCATTCTACTGCCTGCCCCACTCATTGAGGCCTTTCTGCCAATGTTCCTAAAATCCCAGTATTTTTTTTCTTTCTCTCTAGAATGTCCTTCAGTATTCTCTGTATGATTGGATTGGTGGTCACAAACTCTCCCAGTTCCTTTTTGTCATAGAAGCATCTTGTTTCTCCATTAATTTCTACTGACAGTTTTGCAGGGTACATCAATCTGGGGTGGAGGTTATTTTCTTTTAGGGCTTGGAATGCTTCAGTCCAAACTCTTCTTGGTGTGATGATCTGTGTCGAGAAGTCACCCGTGATTCTGATGGGCTTACCTTAATAGGTAATCAGTTTCTTTTCTCTGATGGCTTTTAGTATTCTGTTTTTATATTGAATTTCTTGCATCTTGATTATATGTCTGAGTGTAGATCTGTTTTGGTTGTAGGTGGCTGGAGATCTGTATGCCTCACACAACTGAATGTCATTTTCTTTTCCCATGCTTGGGAAGTTTTCCTTAATTATTTCCATGAATAGCCTTTGTAATTCACCTGTATGTATTCCTGCTTCTTTGTTCACATTTCTTATTCTTAAATTGTAGATTCTCTTGTCATCTTTTAGCCTTTTTATTGTTACTTCCTGTTTCCTTGTTATTATTAAGAGATCTTTCCTTTCATGATCACATATTGCAAACTTGTCTTCAACTTTTGATAGTCTATCCTTAGTTTGTTTTAAGGTGTTTTGCCAGCTTTCAATGGAGTGTTTAATTTCCTGGTAGTCTCTTTGAATTTGCTTCATGTATTCTATATTTTATTTATATTCTTTATTGAATGTTTCTCTCCTTTTTTTCGTGTTCTTCCCTTCTTCCATCTGTATCTTCCTGACAGATGCTTCCTGAGAGCATTTCTTTTATTACTCTACTCATATCTTGCTTTACCTGATTTACTATTTCAATTTTGAGCTTGTCTCCAAGGTTCCGAAGATATCTCTTAATGTCCACTGAAGCCATGTCTGATGTTGCGTGTTTGCTGCCCTCAGTCTTCCTTGTTTTTCCCTCTCCTGGATCAGGGCTCTCAGGGTTCTGGGCTGGGGGCCTCCTCCTGCCTCTCTTTCCTGCCATGGTCCTGGCTTCCTCCACACAGGTTACAGTGCAGGTCCTAGCCCCCTTCCCTGTTGGCCACATTTCCTTGGAAGCATGCTGGCGAGGGACCTCTGCCCTCTCCTGGCTGCTCTTGTCACTGAGGTGTAAGCAGTGGCTGTGTTTGCCTGCCCCTCCCCACCAGGCCAACCAAACGTCAGGGGCCTTCACCCAGTTAGTGCTTGCTAGGCACAGGGAATCGATTTGGGACAGCTCATGGGGTCCTGGCCAGGGGCACGACCCAGTCCAAACAAATCCCACGAATCTGCTCTGAGGAGGGAGGAACCAACTAAAGTCACTCTCACTCCCAGTTCAGGCTCCTCTTGCCTGATTCCAACATGTTGCCCATTTGGTCATGCCTTTCCCTTGGGGGGTGGGTCTCAGTCCCAGCACTGACTGTGGATTAATGAAGGTCCTTTTGCTGGCTCTGCTCTCCCTGATTTCAGTGCTGCTGTGCTTCCTGTGAGTGGCGGTGGGAAGGAGTTTGGGTGGCTCTGCCAGCCGGCCCGGATTCAGGCTGTTGCAAACTTGGTTTGTCGCAGTGAATGAAAATGCTGTGTCCCGTAATTTTTAGCTGTTTCAGTTGTAGTCCCGACATATTTGATGAGCTTTTTTATGTTTTAATTTCTTCCTGTGTCAAGAGGATCCATCTTCTTTTGTCTGGGTCTCTCCAGGGTGTTTTATTCTGGCGTATGAGTTGTTTCTCCTGGGAGGCTTTGAATTTTGTTGCTCTCTGATCAGCCATCTTGACTTCTCTCCTGTAATGATTTTTATTTTGTGTGTGTGTGTGTGTGTGTGTGTGTGTTTACTGGGTATTTAAGTATCTTTATGAGACCACATATATGAGATATTTTACCTGTTTTTTTCATACTGTGAATCAAACTCAGGACTTTGCACTTGCCAGGCAGGCACTGTGCTACTGGACCACATTTTACTTGTTTTATTGAAGATTTTCCTTCTGCCTACTTGTCCTTTATAATATATGTATGTTTCTTTATATCTAGATACATAAATGTTTATACATGTGTACATATATATTATATATATATATATATATTATATATGCATATATAGCAGATAACTTTTCCCAGTCTCTGATATTTTTACTATCCATGGTGAGCTTTAAAAGGCACTTATGTATCAACTACTAAAATGTCTCAGATATAATTTTCAATCTGGATCCTTGGGGCTCAAAATAGATCCTTGAATATGTTGTGTGTCCAAGTGTTGGCTGTACATCTGCCTATAGCAACTTTTCTTCGAGTAGGTCCCCGAACTTCTTGGGTGATTTCTTCCCAGGTTAGGTCTCAGGTATGAGGGAGTGGCCTCCCTTTGTGAACAGGTTCAATATAATTTTCAGAATCAAATCTGATTGCTCTACCTGGCCTGTGAAACTGATCAATCTGTCTGGAAGAATGCAATCTGTGTTGTTTCTTCAGTACTTGCTTGCCCCAGGCTCATCCAGAAACTAAGGTTAGAACCTGTGTTGGAGATTTGGCCCAATCTCCAACCTCCTAAAACAAGTTAGGGTGAAGGCCTAAATACAAGAATCAATGGAATATGGTTTTGTGGGGAATCCTGGAAAGTCAGAACTCCCTGGGAGCCAAGACCAAGAGTTTTCCAAATCACTGTTATTTATTGGGTTTCTACAGATTTGGGCTTACAGGAAGTGGGTGGGATGAAAGCCCATGAAAGAAGTTAGAGCAAAGGCAGTAAGTTTTGCTAATTAAGAAAATGGTTTGGTCTCCTAAGAATGACAGTTTTATTGCTCTGTCCTCCACTGCTTCAGCTTGGTGTCATTTTGACGTCAGAGTGCTATGAATATGCTCTTTTTCCCACACAGCTAGAGGTCCCTGGGTTTAACAACTTAACCCTGTACAGCCCAGTCTCCAACAAACCCGCATCCCTCTCAGGAGGAGTTTAGTCAATACCAACAGCCATGGATATAGTGAGTGCTACTATCATGGCTGGGGTGTTAGCAAGGATTGCATACTTTCTGTAGAACCAGAGACAATTCTTCTACTATCCTAAGTTTTTAGACTGTGGACGAGTTTAGAGGACTAATAATGAACTTCAGAAAGTAGTTCAAAGAGGAGATTTTTTTACTTTTATGATGAGAGAAAAAGTAAATTTTAAAATTAGTGAACTTTTACTGTGTGATATTTGGGTATTAATTTGCTCATCACCAAAACATTAGGAAACAATACTTAGTACAGCCACAGTGCAAAGGTAAGAGAGAGGCATACGTTAATTCACATAATTTAGTGGTAGTATAGTGTGTCTGAATCCGTGAACCACACTTGCCATCACTGCAGTGAATAACCATCAGAGACCAGAGATTTCCAGATTACAGTACAGTAAATCTCCAATTGAATATTGGAGTTGCAAACTTTCACAGGTACTACGGGATCTTGCATTACAAACATTCATAGAGGTGAATGGATCATGGAAGTAGCTTACTTGTCTGCCAGACATCAAACTTGATTTATGAACATTCTACTGGAATGGAACTCATTCATAAACTGAGGACTCATTGTAGTAATCAATGACATTCTGAAATGATTATTTTATTGGCACACATTTGCAGTTCATGCAGTTTATAATCATCTTGGGGATTTGTTATGTCTATATAATACAGTTAGTTTTGTTTTTTGAATCCCCTTGCCTCCTCATCCTCCTTTCTTGTCCAGTTCCCCTCTCTCCCATTTTTGTTTTGGTCTTTTTTGAGGCAGTGTCTCACTATGCAGTTCAGGCTGGCCTTACATTCACTTTGTAGCCCAGACTGTTCTCGAACTCCCAATGATCCTTGTGCCTCAGACTCCCAAGTGCTGGGATTATAGGCGTGCACTACCACAGTCGGCTCCCATTGTTCATTCTTGTTAATATTAATTTTAATTAATGTTATTTTATATAATGTTTACATTAAATGAGGTTATTAGGTTTCTGTGCATGGCATATCTTTATTCTACTAATTTCCCCTTCCCTTCCTCCTCACCCCCACCCTTATTCCTTGGACCCTTGGACTTGTGACCTTTGGCCATGTTTTAGTTGTGGGCCCACCTTATAGGATGAGTGCTGAGGAAGAGCCCAGATACAGGAGGGACTGCATGGCTGTGTTTCCTCTTGGACTTCCCTACTGCAAGAAATCCACTTGTACTATTGTGATCCTTGAAGAGGAATCTTGGGCATTTTGACAGAAACAAAATGAGGAAAAAGAAGCCCTACATTGGTGATTATTCCAGATAATTCCTTTTTCTTGAGGCTTCTTTTTTATATTTAAATTTTAGTTTATTGGTACAATTTAGTCATAGATAATGATCGCATTCCTCTTAGGGAATTTGGACCTATGCATATTCTTTTTAATTTTTTTTATTTTAAAGAGAATAAAAGAGGACAGATCTAAGCAGATCAGAACAGAACAATGTAAGCAACACAGCACTTCACAACAAGACAATTGGATATTAACAGTAGCTATCATAATGTCTCTTTCTTTGAAATAGTTGAGCTTAGCTTTACACACCATAATGTCAAGCATAAAAAATAGAATAAAACCACTCAAGAGAATGAAAGCATTGCAAGGCATTCTGAACCAAATAACTGAAGATGAACAATGGCTACTACATTATCTAATTTTCCATAAAATATTTATACTATCATGCATATTAAAATCCAGTAAGACACAACATGATAGAACCAATGGTAATATAAAAACAAGAGCATGATAGGACTTCAGAGCAAGATGATATCAAATCAACAATGGCTGTCATATTGTCTTTTTTCAAAGTAATTATTTATACCATCATATATATTAATATCAAACAAAACAGAATAAAACCATTCCAACCAATGAATGAAAACATAAGACTTCAAAGCAATGTAGTGGTGAATAATGATTACCATAAAATCTTCTTGTACTCTTACCGTTTCTTACACTAGGGAGACTGTACAGCATTTATACATGTAGTTTGATTTATTTCACTTATGAGTCTGGATTCAAGTTGCATCCATTTAATTATCAATGTCTCAATGTAATCATTCTTTATAGCTGAATAAGACTCCATTGTATAAAAGTAACACATTTTTTTTTATCCATTCCTCTGTTTATGGGCACTTAGTTTGTTTCCAAGATCTGGCTATTACAAATTGTGCCACTATAAACATGGGTCCACATATATCACTGTGGTAAGATGTTTTCAGATCTTCTGGGAATATGCCTAAGAGTGGAATAGCTAGGTCAAATGGGACCTCCAACCCCAGCTTTTTGAGGAATCTCCAGATTGACCTCCACAGTGGTTGCACCAGTCTACACTCCCACCAACAGTGCTGAAGAGTTCCTTTTCCCCCACAACCTCTCCAGCATTTGTTGTTGGTAGTTTTGTTGATCCTGGCCATTCTTTCTGGAGTGAGATGGTATCTCAGTGTGGGTTTAATTTGCATTTCTCTAATGACCAATGATGATGAATATTTTTTCATGTATTTATTTGCCATTCATATTTCTTCATCTGAGAACTGTGTGTTCATCTTGGATGCCCGTTTGGATTGGGTCCTTGAATTTTGGGGGTCTGATTTTTTTAAAAATTGTTTTAGTTCAGAAGCCCTTTGTCTGAAGGACAGTTCACTAAGATTTTTTTCCCAGTTTGTGGGTTTTCTTTTCACTCTGCTGGAGATTTCTTTGGACATGCAGAAAATTTAATAAGACGTGATCCCAGTTATTGATTCTGGGAAGCATTTCCCATGCAGTTTGGTTCTCGTTCATGAATTCCCTATCTACCCTTAAGTCTTCAGGATTTTCACCTACTTTGTCTTGCAACAGATTTAATGTTTCTGTTTTAATATTTAGGTTTTTGATCCATTCAGATTTTAGTTTAGTACATGGTGACAGGCATGGGTCTAATTTTAATTTTTGGCATATGGAAAGTGAGTTTTTCCAGCACCATTTATTAAAGAGAGTATCATTCTTCCAGTGAACATGCTTGGCCCCTTTATCAAAGATAAGGTGGCTGAGTGTGTTCATAGTTGTATCATATAGTCTATTCTATTTATCTTCAAGTCTGTTTTTATTCCAATACCATGTTGATTTTATTACGGTAGCTTCAAGTCAGGGATTGCGATGCCTTTTGCCTTGGTTTTGCTGCTTAGAATTGCCTTTGCTATTCTAGGTCTCTTCTGGTTCCAGATGAATTTTAGTAGTGATTTCTCTAGATCTTTGAGGTATGTTAGTGGTATTTTCATTGGGATTACATTGACTCTGTATAACAATTTTGGCAGAATGGCCATTTTCACAATACTCATTCTTCCTATCCATGAACAAGGGATGTCTTTCCATTTTCTGAGTTCTCTTCAATCTCTTTTTTCAGGGTATTATAATTTTCCTTGTACAATGCTTTTACATCTTTTGTTAGATTAATTCCTAAGTATTTCATTTTTTTGCATGCTAGTGTGAAGTGTATGGCTTCTCTTATTTCTCTCTCAGTGATTTTGTTGTTACTGTATAAGAATGCTATTGATTTTTGAGTATTGACTTTGTATCCAGCTACATTGCTGAATTTATTTATTATATCTAGGAGTTGTTCAATGGAGTTTTGGGTGTCTTCTATGTAGAGTATCATGTCATCTGCAAATGATGATAATTTAACTTCTTCTTTTCCTATATTTACTCCTTTTATTTCTCTCTCTTGTCTAATTGCTCTGGCTAGTATTTCCAGTACTATATTGAATAGGAGCAGTGATAAGGGACATCCTTGTCTTGTGCCTGATTTCAAGGTAAAGGCTTTCAGTTTTTGGCCATTTAATATGGCACTGGCTGTTGGTTTGTTGTAGATGACCTTTATCATATTGAGGTAAAGACCATCTATTCCAATTCTCTGTAAGGTTCTTATCATGAATGGGTGTTGGATCTTATCAAAAGCTTTTTCTGCATCTATAGAAATGATCATGTGATTCTTGCTTTTGGCTGTATTGATATGGTGGATTACATTTATTGATTTACATATGTTGAACCATCCCTGCATGCCTGGGATGAATCCTACTTGGTATGGTATATAACCATCTTGATATTTGCTGCATCCTGTTTGCCAATATTTTATTGAGAATTTTTTCATCTATGTTCATTAGGGACATTGGCCTGCAGTTCTGTTTTTTAGTTGGGTCTTTCTCAGGTTTTGGTACTAGAGAGATATTTGCTTCCAGGAATGACTTAGGGAGAATTGCTTCTCTTTCAATTTCATTGAAGTTTCAGGAGTGTTGGCATTAAATCTTCTATTTCTTGTAGAATTTCTCAGTGAATCCATCTGGGCCTGGGCTCTTCTTTGTTGGTAGAGACTTGATTACATTTTCAATTTGATTAATAGAAATTGGGTTATTCAGCAGTTTTACATCTTCTTGATCCAGCTTTGGTGGTTTGTATGTTTCTAGGAATTTGTCCATTTCTTCTGTGTTACCGAACCTATGAGCGTAGAGGTTTTAGAAATAGTTGTTGATCTTCTGTATTTCCATAGGGTTGGTAGTGATTTCAACTTTTTCATTCTGTATTGCATGAATTTGAGTCTTTTCATTCCTTTTTAAAATTAGGGTGGCTAGGGGCTTGTGAATTTTATTTATTCTTTCAAAGAACCAACTCTTTGATTCATTGATTCTTTGAATTGTTTTTTTAGTCTCTATTGCATTAATTTCTGCTCTGATCTTTATAATTTCCTCCCTTCTTTTGGCTTTGGGCTTGGCTTGCTCATCTTTTTCTAGATGTTTCAGGTGTAATATCAGGTTGCTTATTTGTGTTTGTTCTGTTTTCCTAATGTGGGAACTCAGTGCAATAAATTTTCCTCTGAGGACCACTTTCATTTCATCCCACAGGTTCTGGTAAGTTGTATTTGTATTTTTGTTTGCTTGTAGCTATTGTTTAATTTCTTCTGTGACCCACTGATTACTTAAGAGTGTATTATTTAATTTCCATGTGTTTGTGAGGTTTTTGCAGTTACTTTTATCATTAATTTATAGTTTCATGGTGCTACAATCCAATGACATGCTTGGGATAATTTCAATTCTTTTGCATTTACTTAAATATGTTCTGTTTGTTAGTATATGGTCTATTTTAGAGAATGTCTGATGTACTGATGAGAAGAATGTATATTCTGATGTTGTTGAACACTCTGTATACATCTATCAAATCCATTTGTTCACAGGTGTGATTCAGTTCTGTTATTTCTTTGCTGGTTTTCTGTCTAGTTGATCTGTGACTTTGTGTCAATGGCATGTTAAGGTCTCCTGTTATAATTGTGTTATTGCCTATTTGATTTTTCATTTCTGTTAATTCTTGCTTTGTTTAATTGGGTCCTCTGGAATTTGGTGCATATATATTTAAGATTGTTATCTCTTCCTCTTGCAGTTTTCCCCTAACTAGTATGTAGTGACCTTCTTCATATCTTTGGACTATTCTTGGTTTGAAGTTCACATGGTCTTCAAACAGAATAGTTACCCCCACTTTTTTTTACTTCCTGTAGCATGGAGATTGTTTTCCATCCTTTGACTTTCAGTCTATGAGTTTTCTTTTGTGTTAGATGGGTTTCTTGTAGACAGCATATGGTTGGACATTGTTTCTTGATCCATTTTGCCAGTCTGTTTCTTTTAATTGGTGTATTGAAGCCATTTACATTAATGTTTATAACTGTCATATATTTGTTTTTTATTGACATGTTATCTTTCTTATGTTGTGTCTTAACTTTCCATTCATTTTAATTGTCTGTCTGATGGGATTTCCTTTATAGGTGGCCTGTCTTTTCTCTCTAACAGCTTTTAATACTCTGTTCTTATGTTGGATTTCTGGGATGGTGATTATTATATGTCTGGGTGTAGTTTTGTTTTGTTTATGGCTATTTGGAGTTCTATATGTCTCACTAATCTGTATGTCAGTTTCCGTACTCATGTTTGGGAAGTTTTTAGCTATTACTTCTGTAAATAGCTTCTTGATATCATTTGTGATGTCCCCTTCCTTTTCATTTATCCCTATTAATCTTATGTTGTTTTTGTTTGCATCATCTTGCAGCTTTTGGATTGTTATTTCTTGATTTCTTGTTATTTTTAGAAGATCTTTCCTTTCTTCTTCACTAGCTACAATCTTATCTTCGAGGTTTGAGATTCTATCTTCACTTTTGTTGAGGCAGTTTTTGCAACTTTCAATAGAATATTTGATTTCCTGTATATCTCTTTGAATCTGCTTCATATATTCTTTTTTTTCTTAAGCTATTCATTCAGGGATTCTGTCGTTTTGCTTTGTTCCTCTAATTTTTTAGCTGTGTCTTTGTTGGATGCATTCACTATTTCTTTCACTGCTTTTTTCATTTCTTCTTTTACCTGGGAGATTATTTCTAATTTGAGTTCCTTCACAGCTTCCCATATTTGCTTCTTTATTTCAGTTGATATCATTTCAGGCATTTCAGGTGTATGGCTAGAATTTTCTTCTATGTACATGGCTCCTAGGTTTTCTTGGGATTGGTTTGAGATTGCGTTTTGGTCTTTCATTTTGTTACTGTCCTATATTTCCATGTTTCCAGTGATGTTCCAAAGCTTTCACTGCATATGTTGGAAATCACCTCCTGTGCCCTCTGCTACTGGGATACACTTGGCTTTGGCTCCCCTTGTGTGGTGGGCCTGGTTTCTTGGTTGAATGAAGGTCACTGGGCATGGTCTACTCAAGCCCGTGGAACCTCTGGGACCTTGTCCAGTGTCCTAAGGGGGCTAGGTGGGCACCCAGCTGCTGGAATTGATGGTCCCAAACTTTTCTGGGCCTGCCCTGGTGAGCTTCAACTCACCTCGTTGTGGTGGCATGGGTCTGGCTTTCCTTTTGGTGGGCCTGGTTCCCCTGGTTGAACGAATGTTGCTGGGTGCAGTCCACTCAAACCCATGGAACCTCTGGAGCTTAGTTCAATGTCCTTAGGGGGCTGGATGGGCACCCAGCCACTGGGATTGATGTTCCCAAACTTTTCCTGGACTTGCTCTGGTTAACTGCAACTCACCTCGTGGTGGCAGGGTGGGCCTGGCTCCCCTTTCAGTGGGCCTGGCTCCTTTGGTTGAATGAGGGTTTCTGGAAGCAGTCCACTCAAGACCACGGAAACTCTGGAGCTTAGTCCAGTGTCCTAAGGGGGCTGGGTGGGCACCCAGCTGCCAGGATCTATGGTCCCAAACTTTTCTGGGCCTGCCCTGGTGAACCTGTGCATATTCTTCTCAAGTTTTTTTATTTTTCTTTTTGGTACTGGGGATTGAACTCATGGTGTCATGCTTGCTAGGCAGGCACTTAAGCCACTGAGCTAAATCCCCAGCCCTTATTCCAGACAATTCCATTCAAGGAAAACAACTGGAAAGATTCTTTTTGAAAAAGTTTTCTTTTAAATTTTATTTAAAGAGAAAAGAAAAGTAAAACAGAAAAAAGGGTAGAAATAATACAGAATTTAAAAAAAACACAAAAATTGCTAGTTGGTAAATTACATATTGTCCTCTTAGAAATAGTTGTTCACATTACAAAATTAAAGGATACAAAGTGGACATTCAAACAGTGAGGCTGCAAACAGTTCTGTTCAATGATCCAACAAAAATTTAGTAATATGGTTATCAATCCTACACACTTAAACATACATGCAGTTATATCCTCTAGAACATCTAGAAAGATTCTTAAAAAGAACTGTGTTGGTTAACATACAGTTTAACTTTTGCATAGTTAAGTAAAACAAATCAATGAGTAATAAATTAAACCAATGATGTCATTCAAATTGGTGACAAAAATTACCAAACAGTAAACTCTACAAGAAATGAGAAGGGCTTATTGTAAGAAATATATGAGCCAGAACCAGGCCAGAGAGCCTGGGCCCAGATGGTCATTTCAAAACCACAGAGCCACTGATGAAGATCACTTCCCTAGCCAGTGTGCTGCAGAAAAACTGTAAGCAATACAAAAGGCCTGGAGGCCTCCACCACTCACCCAATCTGAAAGAAACCAGAAACATGACAATGCAGAGAAACAGCAAAAGGCCTCCTACCACTGAACCAGGGAAAGTTAGTCCAGGAGAGGTAAATGCAGAGGAGGTTGAAGGCAGCAAACATGCAGTATCAGACATGGCCTCATCAGAAATAAAGAAAAACTTCTGTGACCTCATCGACAAATTTAAATCTGAAATTCTAACTCAGGTGAAGCAAGATATAGGAAGATTAATAAAAGAAATGCTGGGTAATCCTCAAGAAGACACAAACAGAAGAATGGAGGAACCCAGAGAAAGGAGAGAAGCCTTTGATGAAGAATATAAACAAAATCTAGAATACATGAACCAGATCCAAAGAGAATATCAAGAAATTAAAAACTCTATTGAAAGCTGGCAGAACTTCTTAACAGAAACCAACAACAGACTTTCAAAAATTGAAGATAGATTTACAATGTATGATCATGAAAGGAAGGATCTTTTAAAAATAACAAGGAACCAGGAAGTAACAATACAAAGGCTAGAAGATGACAAGAGTATCTATAACCCAAGAATAAAAAATGTGAATAAAGATGCAGGGGAAAATACAAATGAAATAAAAAGTCTATTCACAGAAACAATTAAGGAAAACTTCCCAAACATAGGAAATGAAAGTGATGTTCAGATAAATGAGGCATACAGAACTCCAGCCAGCTACAACCAAAACAGATTTACACCCAGACATATAATAATCAGGATCCCAGAAATCAATAACAAGAAAAGAATATTAAAAGCAGTCAGAGAAAAGAAACATTACCTATAAAGGAAAGCTCATCAAAATCACAGCAGACTTCTCAATGCAAACCATCAAATCAAGAAGAGATTGGAGTAAAATATTCCAAGCCCTGAAAGAAAATAACCTCCAACCCAGAATGATGTACCCTGCAAAAATATCTCTCAAAATTAATGGAGAGACAAGATATTTCCATGACATAGAGGAACTGGGGGAGTTTGTGACCACCAATCCAACCCTACAAAGAATACTGAAGGACATTCTAGAGAAAGAGAAGAAAATCACCAGGATTCCAGGAACAACAACAGAAAGGCCTCAATGAAAGGGGCAGAGAGTGGAATGAAGGAGAAAAATAAGCAACAATGACAGAAAAATAGCAGAGATGAGGCAGAGAACACTGGCTATATTGCTGTTTTGTCTTGACTGATTTTATTCGAATCTGGTATGCTTGAGAGTATCAAGTCAGAGTAGAGGCTACTCTGAAGATGACAAGATTCAATATGATACCCATTCTTAGTTTTTATTAATAGTTTTATGTAATGCTAAGTTTAATTATACTATGTCTGATGATATAGATAATTTTATTGAAAATAACAGAAGACATCATAGTAACTACTGTAGATCACCTAGTATTGTGGTTTTTTAAGTCCTTTTCGTGTTTCTCTAGGAATTTGTATTGTTGACTTGTTTTGATTTGTTTCTCTCTCTAAAACAGAAAGGCTAGGTATACATGTAGAGACTTATACATGTGTAGAACTTCTAAACAGTTTATGAGAATGGATTATAGTTATTGTAAAGAAAAAAATAGAGGAAAAGAACGTATTCTAAAGGATATAACTGTATGTATGTTTAAGTGTGTAGGATTGAAAATCATATTACTAAGTTTTTGTTGGATAGATGAACAGAACTGGTCACAGTCTCACTGTTTAAATGTCCACTTTGTAGGCTTTTATAACTTGAACAACTACTTCTAAGAGGAAAATATGTAATTATCAACTAGTAATTTCTTACTGGTTATTATTTTTGTGTTTTGCTTTGTTTTGAAATTTTGTATTATTTCTACCCTCTTTCTGTTTCATTTTTTTTTCTTTAAAAAAAGGTATGAGGTGGGCATGATGGTACCAGCCTGTGATTCCATTACTCTGGGAGGTTGAGCTACTAGCATAAGTCTAGACTGGGCAGGTTAATAGCTTAGTGAGGTCCTGTTCCAAGATAAATAAGACAAGAGCTGGGGTGCATCTCAGTGTAAAGGGTTTTGGTTCCATCCCCAAAGGTTCCCCAGCTCCCCTCTAAAAATCGGTCCGAAGCTCTTCATGAAGGCAAACATGTCCTAGAATGGGAAGTGTTAAGACAATAGAGAGGCGAGTATTCTTGTTATTATGTCATCATCGGTGCAGTTTTAGCTAATAAAAACTGCAATTGAATTTTTAATTGGAAATAATTAATGTTGACAGGATGACTCTTCCTTTTGGCCATGTGACTGGAGGAAGCCAAATGAACCTCTCCTTGGGAAGTCTCAGAAGTCACTGAGGTAGACCAATGACACTGAATTTTTTCCTGCAGTTTCCATAAGGTTGGGACATTTTCAGGGAATGGAGTACATGGACCAGTTTGGTTAATAATGAGCTCTGCCTTGAGGCAGAGTTAAACAAATTGATGAGTAAGTTTATTATCTTGTGCAAGAGGGTGAAAAAAGGGTAGAAACTTCTATCCTCTCAGAAACTATAATGTGACTGCATTATAAGGATTGAACCAAAACTGGAAACTATTTTGGCCATAAATGATGAAAGGGTAAAATAAAATTTATTTATTTTAACACTATTATTAAGATGAGGAAGTGTATTATCTTGTGCAAGGGAGTGTAAGGCTACAAAGCTGCACACCACAGCCTGTGTCTCCAGCTCTCTGCTGATCCCAATCTAGTGAACTCCATATTTGTGTTTCCTCCCAGAGACATGATTTTTGTAAGGATGCTCCTGCCTGACATTGTCTTTGTGAAACTCTTGAGGGAAGAGCTTCAGCCATCCTCACTCATTTGGCCAAAAGACACAGTGGATCAGCAGTCTTTGGCCATGCTTCAGTCCAGGGCCCACCTTTTAGGATGAGTTCTGAGGAAGAGCCCAGATACAGGACAGACTGCATGAGCAGTTGGGGCAGCTTGATGGGATGACCCCAAAATGCAAAGTTTGAGCTCAGAAGCCTATGAAGTTTATGTTTTTGGTTCTGATGGGGAAGCTGAGAGCTCTCATGAATTTTGAAGTTCTCTTACAATGCTGTAGTTCTTGTAGGTATCTTCTTGGTGGGGCCACAAATAATTCTATACTTTCCCCAAGTGCTCGCAAATGGTCATGATGGTAATGATAAGGAAAAAGATGAAAACAGTAACCATAATACATAAGCCTTCATTAAAAACTTTGTCAATATCAGAGTCAAATGGGGGTGAGTTCAGGTTCGAATCTGGACATCTAGACCCCAGATACAGGCTGTCCTTCTCTCTTGGCATCCTGCCTGCCATTTCCCTTCCCAGGTTACCCCAGGCAAGGACATTTGTTTTCTTTTGTGGAGACCTCTGTACCTCTGTGTTAGACCTGCTAAAGTGTAGCAAAATTAAGTTTTAGTTTATAGACCTCTGAGACCAATAATTTAAGTTAGTCTTTTGTGTGATTTATTATCTTGTACAATGTGGGGAAAATTTTGGTAGCTCTGAATCTGGATATATGAGCTCATCTCTAGTTTATGTGCCTGTGTTGTAAGGATTGAACCCAAACTGGAAACTATTTTGGCCATATATGATGGATACGTATTGAAAGGGTAAAATAAAATTTATTTATTTTAACACTGTTATTACTAGGGTAATTTCATAGTGTTTCATAATATCTTATGATGAGAAGTTATGAGTTTTCCTGGATTCCTGAAAGAACATTTTATTTTTTCCTTATATAAGTAGATTCTGGGTATTTGGAGAAAAATGAGTGAGTCTTATTTTTTTCTGACTCTGTAGAGATTTTGTTATGTTTAGTACAAAGTAGGCAACAAAAACAAAAGCAAAACCATGTTAACTAGTGAATGAGCATTTCTTTTATTCTCAGGGACATAGCATAAGCAGTATCTTTCTGTCTCACCACTGTTGAGGTTGAGAGGCAAGATACCAGAGGGCTTGTATGTTTTTACAGCATGGAATCTCTGTGAATCTATTATTTTGCAATTAGAGGCTCTATATAATTCAGTTTTTACAAAAATTGCAAAGACTTTTAAAATAATAAAACTTAAAGGACTGAAAGAGAAGATAAATCCTACTGTGTGGACAGAAACATGTTTTTGAGATTTCACATTTAGGATTTCAAGTCATTTGATGCTCAAATTTCCTTGGACCAAAAACGCTTTGACTACTTTGTCATATAATTGAATAAAAGTTATCAAATGTTTGTTGAGATTGTATTTAATCAGTAACTGTTCTGTTGTAATAGTAATCTAATTCTGATATATCATGACTGAATATTTATGTATTTTCAATCTTCAGGAGCATTTCTGGGTAAGGAATGTCATCAGAAAGGCGCTGAGATACACATATTCTACATTTATTACTGTATATGAAAGATGTAAAATTTAGACCTGTGTCTCATAACTCCTGTCTCAGAGCTCTTTCCTTTTCACTAGAGTGAAATGATTATTTTTTAAGGTTTATTTTGTCCTAAATGAGTAAATGGGGAAAGAATCATTGATTTCATCTCTTGGGACTTCGTAAGGTCATCTGAGAATTAGGATAGGCTGTGTGATTCAGAGGGGTCTTTCTGGGATCAGTATTGTGATATGTAAAGCTTTTTATGAATAGTAATGCTTTGTCTCTACCCTACTTTGGAAATCTGAAATATGCAAATATTATTCCAGGTACCAGAGAGTTATCATGAAATGACTCTTAATAAACATATGTCAGGAATATTTTTGAGTTTTGTGTATCAACTATAAGAGCAGGGAGCAGTTGGTTGTATCAGATTTTTGTTAAGAAAAAAATGTAGGCCACCACATTCATTTTGGTTTTATGATCCAAATGACTATACTTCAAATACATATATGAATTATATAGGTACTTATATGTCTTATATATACACTCACTTATGTGATGTGTTGGATGTGTGATAAAATGTAGACAATGTTTAAATTAAAAAATTTATTACAGCAAAAGATGCATTTCCATTAACCCTCTCAAATACTCCACCTTGCTTTTAATATACTTTTTTTATTGTTCTTTTCACTTTCTGAAGCAATTCTGGAAGTCCTCTTTCATGTTTTTAGATGAACCATCGTGGCTACTTTCATGAGCAGGGTGGATGAAAATGTCCCAATAAAAATAATGCTTTTATTTGAGAAAAATTTCTGTAAATGTTTTGAATTAATTAAGGACACCAAGGCAACCATGAAAAGACACTTGCATTGTGGGAATGCAATTATGGAAATATTGCCAGGAAAATATTTGTACCAAATTCATGACAGTTGTTTTGAGGGTACATATGTAGCGGAATAGAGTCATGAAGATATAGCAAGGAAATTTAAATTTTATTGGCAATACTTTAAATTTCTATAAAATATGAGTTCTGAAGCAAATAGTTTTGGATGTTTGGATTTTTAATGTTGCAAATAATAGAACATTTAAAAGTTTCTACCAATATTCTAAGGAATAGAATGGTTCCAAACTTTAGTTGTATGTTAGAACCACCAATGGACTCAAACAAAGATTCTGATTTAACTCATTCTGGGATGTGAGTGGGGCATCAGAATATTTTAAAAGGTCCATGGGCAATTAGAAGGGTCAAGTAGGAGTGAGAACCATTTGTCTAAGCACTTTTTTATTTAATTTCTTGCAGCCCTGTTAGTGAGTTCTGTTTTTGTCCTCATTTCATAGACAAAGAAACGATGAACCATATTTAAAAATGCTATCTATATTTCCTTATTTTGCATTATAAACTTCCAGGGGAAATTAAAATCAAACCTATCTTCAAGAAGCTGGCTTAGAGAGAATTGCAGACAGGAAGGATTAATATGAGAGGCTCTTAACTAAGCTTTAAGAAAATTGAATATCAGACATAGCTTTGAGGCTTCTAGGGTTTAGAATTCCTTATCCTTCTGTGTTTTCATTGGAATTTAGTTGAAGGGAAAATGATATTTTAAAAAATCCTATATGCATATATTTTTATATTTCAAAAAGTTTAACAAAGTTCTAGCAGGAAGAATGTAACAACACAGAAGGAGGATGGAGCCAGGCATGGTGGTGCATGCCTGTAATCCCAGCACTCTGGAGGCTGAGGCAGGAGGATCACCTCAAGTTTGACGCCAGCCTACATAAAGAGTTTAGGACTGGTCTGAACTATCAAGTGACTAATAAAACAAAACAAAACAAGTGGGTAGTGTCATGTGAAACTTGCCTCCATTTTTATCAAGGTTTTCGCACCAAGCAAAGATGACTCTGAACAGTATCTCTGTTTTTCGCTGGATTGTCTTGCTGGTTCTGCTTTGGGTTCGCAGCACCAGGTCCCTCCACCCAACTTCAGTCTCCTCTGGTGAACCCCACCCAGAACGGTGTACATATCCTAAGCCTACCTTCCCCCATTCAGCAGCCTATTGGAAGGCACCTCCTTTGCTTCTAGGGTATATATTTTACCTATCAGCAGTTGTAAAATTGCTATCAATTTCCCTGGAGTTTTTACTCTGTCCTACTTTTGGAGAGTTTTAAAACATTGGTGCCTTTCCCCACAATTATTTCCTCTTTCTTGAAGCCTCGTTTCTTGTTCTTTCCACTCTAGCTAAGTTAGTTTATGATCAGACTTTTTATCAGTATTTCCAGGTTTTGCCTGTGCAGGTCTGATAGCCGATTGTGTTTGATCAAAGCTTCTGTATTATGGGGCTACTTTCTGCAGAGTGGTAAATAAAAGCTGGTTTATTCCAATCAGTAAGTTGATCTTCTTCATTGCCTTTCTTGGTCAGCTGCTTTCTGCCACTTTACCTCTGCTATGTATCCCAGTTCCCCTTTCTCTGCTCACTACCATCACAAGTGGAGAGGGATGCTTCATTATTCACAGAGCAGGACTGTAGCTCCGGAAAGACATCCTCTGGTGGTGGAGGTAGAGGGAACCTGGTCACTTTTCTTTATGTTTTTTTTCTTTGTTATCTCATTTAGACGTTTTCTTTTTGCTACTTGGCTTTCCTTGACTGGTGGGCTTCTTTTCCTCAATTTCTTGTTTCTCAAGTGATGCAGGGGCCAGGGGCACATCAGCTTGCTGTGTGGTGAGGTCATAAAAGCTCCTACAAAGCAATCATGACATTAGCTCACAGCAGAATCATTTATAGAGCAGATGATGACTGTTGCAATTGGCAGTTTGTATCTAGTGAGAGAATTGCTGTCCATCTATTCTTGTCCTGAGAATGTTTTATTCTAATAGAGATGCATATGATTATAAAGGTCTCCAGAATCATTTTTTAAAATTTCCAGTTGCCAGGTTGACAACTACCATCTTCCTGTGAGTGCTAGATGGAGGGTGAAATTTCTGTAAGATCTTTAGCTCATGTAAAGATTCCAAGGGAGTCAAGGTCTATAAAACCATAGGTGTGGTCTATGGGATTAATTACACTCTTGATGATATGAACATTAGCAGTAGTAAGACAGACATAGGGCCCTACCACTTCCAATCACATCAGATGGAGATGGAGGATAAACCCTGTTTAGCATGATTATCTTGCTCTTCCCATCCTGCTGTGTTACTCCAGACTATGGCTCTCAAACTCTTTGGAAAGTGAGCTCTTCTTTGAGAATGAGACAGCTACCTTTCTGCTTTTCTCCCTTGATATCCCTAGCATTGATTGTTGTCCTTCTCTCTGCTTTCTGGGTTTAGATCTCTATCAGCCGGCCCTGAGGGCCAGTTGAGTTGTTTTTCAGATGATGCAGGTATGAATATTTACTGATGCTGGGTGTAGTTTATTAATTCTTGATTGGTCTCTTCCCTTGGGCTCCTACAGAAGGGATATGGAGGTTAATGACCACCAGTGCTTGCCTTACATTATTTATGTTACCAAAAAAATCCAAGCTTGGTACATCTTGGAAGATTACCTCTTTGTAATAGATCAGAGTTCCCTGTTGACTTCCATGCACTCAGTGGCAGTTTCCAAGAGTAGCAGTTTCCATGCAGATGTAGCCATAGTCATAACCTGCACCACACTCCTTCAGGATGACAGGAGTCCATCAGGTATTAAGAATCTCTTTTTTTTTTTTTGCAACATTTTCAGTTACCTCACTTAAAAGAGTATGTTTTCTGGGTTTTTCCTTGTTCTAGGCCAGTCTTATAATACTGATCCAGAAAGCTCTGATGGGAATCTTGGACAATATTGTTGTTTAGCATCCCCCAAAACTCTTTTTAAAATGCTTTTCTTAAGAAGTGATTAATTTTTTTTATTTTAAAGAGAAAAAAGCACAGAAAAGTCAAGAAGCAAGCAAACAAAAACAACAAAAGCAAAATGACAACAGCAGCAAAAACAACAAAAAGTAGTGATATATGATTTCAAATGGTGATAGGAATTTAACAATAGCTGTTATATTGCATATTGCTCAGGGTACCAGATACAGGCATGCAACATTGATCCAATAATATAATTTCCCTTTGAGTAGTTTCTTTCCCTTTTACCACATCTGTTGTAACTTTTAGATCTTATTTTCTCTTTCAGTTTCTTACACTAGTGAGACAATAAGGTGTTTATACATGCAAGTCTGATTTATTTCACTTAGGAGTATGGTTTCTAGTTGCATCCATTTACCATAAAAATCTTAAATTTATCAGTCTTTATGACTGAATAGTATTCCATTGCATAAAAAATCACATCTTTTTTTTTAATCCACTGCTCAGTTGATGGGCATTTGTGTTGTTTCCAAGATCTGGCTATTACAAATTGTGCCACTATTAACATGAGTGCACATATATCACTGTAGTATGATGTTTTCAGTTCTTCTGGGAAAATACCCAGAAGGGGAATAGCTGGGTTGAATGGAATCTCTAACCTTTGTTGGAAACCACTACAAAGCGGCTCTGAGCAGGATTTAAAATTAACTAATTGGCTTTCTATGTTTATCTGTGAATCTGTCCTAGGGCTTGGCCCCTTGCCTGGCTATGGGAGCTGATTCATAGTAAGTGAACCTCTATGAATTACTGGTCCTGGCTGAGGCCTGTAGTGGCCTCTGAGGCCAGAGATACCTCACTGGGCAAGATAAGGCCACAACTGTGGACACCTGGCTCCCGCACAATAGAGACTGCAGCTGAAGGAATCTCACTCCTGCAGTCTCACTCCTACCATAAAAGTCATCATGAAGATAAGAAGATTCTCTGTGTGGTGGCTCACACCTGTAATCCCAGCACTCAGGAGGTTGAGGCAGGAGGATCATTGTGAGTTTGAGACTGGCCTGGGCTACAAAGTGAGCTCAAGGCCAGCCTGAACTGCATAGCGAGGCTCCATCTCAAAAAGACAAAAAAAAAAAAAAGAAGGTTCTCCTAAATTGGTGTAATTTACTACTTGGAGAGGCCTTTGAAGTAACTCCCAAGGTCCTGCTCATTCCTGTGCTCTCCTCAGTTTCCCCACCCTTTGTTTTGGACCTAATAAATATGAGCAGTTCAGAGAAGTCTTTGTCTTGACCCTTAGAGTCTCAAACTCAGCCTAAGGGTTTTGACCTTCTTGGAGCCCTAAAATCATACCACTTACCTCATTTTATTTAAGCCTTTGCCATACACTCATTTGGGAGATTGGGGATCTAGGTCAGGACCCGATAAACCTTAGTTTTTTTTTTGTTACTGAGGATCAAACTCATGACCTCATGCTTGCCAGGCAGGCACTTAAGTCATTGAGCTAAATCCCCAGCCCTCTAATCCTAGATTTTTGAGGAATCTCCACACTGATTTCCACAATGGTTGCACTAGTCTACACTACTACCAACCATGGAGAAGAGTTCCTTTTTCTCCATATCCTCATCAGCTTGTTATTGGTTGGTTTCTTGATGCTAGCATTCTTTCCAGTGATATGATAGCTCAGTGTAGTTTTAATTTGCATTTCTCCAATGACCAATGATGTTGAACATTTTTTCATGTATTTATTTGCCATTTGTATTTTTTCACATGGGAATTGTATATTTATCTCAGATTCCCATTTTTGGATTGGGTCTTTGAATTCCCCCCAAATCCTTGTACTGAGGCTTGTTCTTTGAAGCAGCAATATTTACAGATGAGGCACAGAGAGGGCATTGGATCATGAGAGTGGGCCATCAGGAAATGGAGCTAACTCAGAAGAGATACATTCCTGAGAGTGTGTCTCTGAAGGGTATCTCTTCTGGGACTTTACCCTTTCACTGTGTTTTCTGACTGCCACAAGTGAGCAGCTTCCCTATGCTGTGCCCTTCTGCCTTGCCAAAGACTTAAAACTATAGACCATGGGCCAAAACTTCTGAAATGACAAGTCAAAATAAGCTGGTGTGTGTTTTGTTTACAGCAGTGAAAATTTGATTAGTATAGGCAGTTTCATCCTTTGAAAAAGATTTTTCTCTGATAATGGCCAAACATCTCATTTCCTGGCTATGGTTATGATCCATATCACAATATTCCATATCACAATATTCCATGCTTTTATGATCAATGACTTAGCAGCAAATATCAGCTTCTTTGAACAGACTGGCATTTCAACTCTGTTAGTCATCTTTGAAATGTTGTGACTTGTCTCTTTTATGTTTAATGGCTGCATCTCATGAAAGGACCACATTCTTAAAATGAAGAATGTTTTCCAGGGAGATGATATATTAATGAAGCCATGATGCTGGTTAGATAAGAGAGCTCTTCAAACCCCTTAAGGCTGAGATCTTTCTGACCTGGATAACTCCTGAAATGGCTCGTCTTGATTTTGAGTTGAATAGCAGCTGTTGTGAAAGTCTGAAGGAACCACACATATAAGGCTACACTTTATGTTTCTATTTTATTTGTTCCCAGATTCCCAAATTCTCCTGTATCAGTGTCAAACGTGGGCCTTTCCAATGTATAGCCATGTGTGAATTCTTCTTTCCACCAAGATGTTAGCTATCTTATGTGGAATGCTGAATATAACCCAAAGGTTTAGATCCACTATCACACATATTAATTAAAATGAAGGGACTGATATTTTACTGTGTTCATGAATTTATGAAGTCTAAATTTGCTTGTACTTGTAATATATTTCATCTTAGTGTCTCCACAGTGGCCATAGGTGTATTTAGGTAAGTAACATAGAAACCAACGGGGAAAGAATTCTAAGAGAAGAGGTTTGCTACAACTGAGAATTTCTGAAATGAGGGATTTACCCTCAAATAAGAAAGCTTTCTCCCTCAAATCCCAAATTTAGATACAGTTCTGGGTACCATTTTCCTCTTTTTATTTATTCCAACTCTCTTTTTTTTCAAAGTGCCTCAGTTTTATAGAACACAGGAAAAATCTGACACATGTTTCAGAATTTCTCCTGATGGGCTTTTTAGAGGATCCAGAAATTCAGCCCATTCTCTTTGGGCTCTTCCCATCTATGTACCTGGTCACAGTGCTCGGGAACCTGCTCATCATCCTGGCCATCAGCTCTGACTCCCACCTTCACAATCCCATGTACTTCTTCCTCTCCAGCCTGTCCTTGGCTGACATATGTTGCACTCACCATCCCAAACATGATTGTGGATATACAAACTCACAACAGAGTCACCTGCTGTGTGAGTTGCCTGACACAGATGTCTCCTCTTAATCTTTGTGAATGTACTTCTCACATGATGGCCTATGACCAGATTGTAGTCATCATGTTCTGAGTTAATCAATCCTAATGAATCCATTCTTTTGTAGCTTGCTGGTTTTGCTATCTTTTAAAATCAGCCTTGGTGTTGCAACTGGTCTTCTTCATGGATGTGGAAATCCCTCATTTCTTCTGTGACCTGTCTCGGTTATTATACCTACCATATTTTGAAATATCCACTAAAACTCATTACTGTATATTTTTGGAACCATCTTTGGTAGCTTTCTAGTTGCAGGGATTCTTTGCTAGTACATCTGAATTGTTTCCTTCCATGTTGATGATCTCATCTATAGGCAGGAAATTTAAAGCCTATGACTCTCACCTGTCAGTTGTTTGCTTATTTTATGGGGTATGCCTTGGGGTGCACTTCAGTTCAACCATCTCACATTCTCCTAAGGGTTTGGTAGCCTCAGTGATGTACACCATAGTCATTCCCATGCTCAATCCCTTCACCTATAGCTTGAGGATCAGGGACATCAAGAGGGCCCAGGGAAATTCCTCAGAAGAACAGTCTGATCTCAGTATCATGGCCATTTCTTCTGGTATTTGTATTGGACAAACCCGTGAAACCAGAATATCTTGAAATCCCAGCTCTGCCCATTAGATTACCTATTTATTTGTAGTTCTTATGCCTTTTGGTCTTCTTAGTGGTTCACATCTGAACAGTGCTTCTTTTTGATGGAAAATTATGGGACTTTCTTTACGTGACAATCACTGCATGGTTCAGTCCTTCTAACCGCTTTATTTTTCATCTGTGGCCCAGGCATTTTGGGTAAATGTACAATTCTTTTTAAAAATAATTTCAAAAAAATAATTTCAATTCTTGTTCCTTTTGAGGATTTATACATGTTTTCTATACTACTTTTATACATTTTAGGTATATTTATGCAAATTTATGTGTATAGCTGCATGCAACTTCAGCACTGGCACTGCAGTTTGGATATGGTTTGTGCTTCCAAGTTTACATGTATTGGCAGCTTGGTACTGAGAGTGATGTGAGAGGCAGTGGAATGTTTAAAACTGGGGCCTGGTAGAAGGTGATTAGGCCATTGGGGGTACAAGCAGTTGGAAGGAATTAAGACTGATCTTGAGGAATGAATTTTCATGAGAGGAAGTTGTTACAAAAGAGAAAGACAAGTATTTCTGTGCTCCCTGAGATTCTTCCTCACCATGTGATCTTTCAGTTTGCCTGTGCTCCCACCTTGATGTCATGTGCCTTGATCTGACACAACTAAGAGTGAGGCTTTTACTATAGTTGGTAAAACATTTGGATTTTTTTTTACTACAGAACTGTGAGATATAGAAACCTCTTCACATTATAAGGCACCAAGCCTCAGGTATTTTGTTACAGTAACAGAAAGAGCACTAATATAGGTGGTCACTTGGGGATCTTTAAACATATTGATGATTTCATCTTAACACATATTATGATTAGTTGGCCTGGGGTGTGGCTTCAGTATGAGAATTTTTTTGTTTGTTTTGTTTCATGTTTTTGAGCCAGAGTCTCACTAAGCCACTCAGGCTGACCTTAAGCTTGTAATCTTGCTACCTTAGCCTCCTGAGTGTCAAGATCCAAGCTGTGTACCACTACACATGGCTGTTAGCATCATGATTTTTAAGTCATTCTATTTGGTTGTATTTAATGTACAACCAAGGTTGAGCAGTAAAAATCTAAACCCATGCTTTGTTCCAAGATGTCTAATACATTTGAGTCCTTTGTTAGTGAGCAGACACTGAGATCTTAAAGAGATCCAAGCTTACAAGATGTCATCTAGTACAGCCACTAAGGAAATCAATATGGAGAGTCCTTTAAAAAAATCTAAAGCTAGAAATTCCACTTGACCTATCTATACTTCTTATAGATATCTTCCTGAATGACTTAAAGTCATATCACAGTGACACGCATACTCATGTTTTTGGTGGCAACAATTCATAATAGCCAAATCTTGGAAAATATCTATATATCCATCAAGAGATGAATGGATAAAGGAAATATGGCATTTATATGCAATGAAATGCTACTCTGTCATTACAAAAGATAAATTTGAGTCATTTGGAGGACAATGGATTTACCTTGAAATATTTATGTTAAGTAAAATAAATCACACAGAGAAGCTTATGTATTGCTTGGTTTTTCTTATATGAGAAACTAAAAATATAAATACAGAGAAAAATAAAAATAGATAACAGGAAATAGGGAGAAAGACATTTTGCAAAGTGGAAGGAGGGGAGTGGACAGGAATGGAAAAAGAACTGAGACATGTTATGTTTGTGTACCAACTCTTCACAAGGAATGTAATCATTATCCTACAAAAATATTAATAAAATGTAAATATTGGAAAAAAGAAAGAATGCTGTACATGCATAGGAATAAAGGGCAAAAGTTATTTTTTTTGGTACTAGGGATCAAACCAAGGGCCTTGTGCAAGTAAGACAAGAATTCTACCACTGAGCCACATCCTCGGCCTCAAGGCTAATTTTTTGAGAACACAAAATATCATGAGATTAGATGTTTGGAAATGACAAGGCTGATTGTTGAGATATTTTGGAATATTCAAGTCATTAGCAAAAATATAATCCTCAAATTGAAATTATTTCATAATGGATAGAAGGGATCAGACAGTAGAATCACTTCTAAAGTTGAGTTTAGAGAATATTTTATGTAAAAACTAAAGATATTATATCTACATGGTAAGCAGGGATTTAATTTTTTCTTCTCCTATTCTTCCTTACAAGATGAGTATTCTTAAGGCAATAGTCACACATATTTACATAGAGGAACCTAGAATAGGGATTTCCCAGAAACAGAAAGTACCAGAAGGATGACCAGGGGCTGGAGGAAGAGGTGAATAGGGAGTTATCATTTAATGGGGATAGAATTTCTGTTTGGTGTGATCAAAAATGGAAAATGGATCATGGTGATTGTGTTCAACATTATGACTATACAGAATGTCACTGAATTGTGTGTGTATATATATATATATATTATTTAAAGAAAAAAATTTGAAACAGAAAGAGGGTAGAAATAATACAAAATATCAAAAACAAAACAAAACAAAAAAACAAAAATAGTAACCAGTAAGGAATCACTGGTTGATAATTACATATTTTCCTCTTAGAAGTAGTTGTTCAAGTTACAAAAGTACAGCCTACAAAGTGAACATTTGAACAGTGAGACTGCAATCAGTTTTGTTCATCCATCCAACAAAAACTTTAGCAACATGGTTATCAATCCCACACACTCAAACATGCATGCAGTTATATCCTTTTAGAATACTTTCTTTTCCTCTCTTTTTTTTCTTTACAATAACTATAATCCATTTTTGTAAACTACTTAGAAGTTCTACACATGTATAAGTCTCTACACGTATACCTAGCCTTTCTGTATTAGAGGGAGAAACAAATCAAAACAAGTCAACAATACAAATTCCTAGAGAAACACAAAATGAAAAGGACATATAAAACCACAATACTAGGTGATCCATGGTAGTTACTATGATGTCTCTTGTTGTTTTCAATAAAATTGTCTATATTGTCAAAAATAGTATAATTAAACTTAGCATTGCATCACACTATTAATAAAATCTAAACATTGGAGACATTATAGGACTTCAAAGGCAGTTAATAATCAAACCAGAATGGGTATCCTATTGAATCTTGTCATCTTCAGAGTAGTTGCCTCTACTTTCAGACTTGATACTCTCAAGCACACCAGATTCAAATAAAATCAGTTAAGATAAAACAGCTATATAACCAATCTTCTCTGTCTTATCTCTGCTATGCTATTTTTCTGTCCTTGTTGTTTGTTTACTTTTCTCCTTCATTCCACTCTCTGCCCCTTTCTTTGAGGCCTTTCTCCCATTGTTCCTGGAACCCTGGTGATTTTCCTTTCCCTCTCTAGAATGTCCTTCAATATTCTTTGCAGGGTTGGATTGGTGGTCACAAACTCCCCCAGTTCCTCTCTGTCATGGAAATATCTTGTCTCTCCATTAATTTTGAGAGACAGTTTTGCAGGGTACATCATTCTGGGTTGGAGGTTATTTTCTTTCAGGGCTTGGAATATTTCGCTCCAAGCTCTTCTTGATTTGATGGTTTGCATTAAGAAGTCTGCTGTGATTTTGATGAGTTTTCCTTTATAGGTAATCTGTTTTTTTTCCTCTGACTGCTTTTAATATTCTGTTCTTGTGATGGATTTCTGGGATCCTGATTATTATATGTCTGGATGTAGATCTGTTTTGGTTGTAGTTGGCTGAATTTCTTATGCCTCATTTATCTGAACTTTGCTTCTGTTACCTATGTTTCAGAAGTTTTCCTTAATTATTTCTGTGAATAGACTTTTTATTTCATTTGTATTTGTCACTGCATCTTCATTCAAATTCACATATTTTATTCTTAGGTTATAAATCCTCTTGTTGTCTTCTAGCCTTTGTATCATTGCTTCCTGGTTCCTTGTTATTTTTAAGAGATCCTTCCTTTTGCGGTCATATGTTGCAAATCTACTTCAAGTTTTGAAAGTTTGTCTTTAGTTTCTGTTAAGAAGTTTTGCCAGCTTTCAATGGAGTTTTTAATTTCCTGATATTCTCTTTGGATTTATTTTATGTATTCTAGGTTTTGTTTATATTCTTCATCAAAGACTTCTCTACTTTCTCTGAGTTCCTCCATTCTTCCATTTGTGTCTACTTGAGGATTACCTAGGACTTCTTTTATTAATCTTCTTATATCTTGCTTCACCTGAGTTAGAATTTCAGATTTAAATTCGTTGATGAGGTCACGGAAGTATTTCTTTATTTCCGATGAGGCTGTCTCTGACATTACAGGTTTGCTGCCCTCAGCCTCCTCTGCATTTACCTCTGCTGGACTCACTTTCCCTGATTCTGAGGTTGGAGACCTTTTGCTGTTTCTCTGTCTTGTCATGTTTCCAGCCCCTTCAGATGGGTGGGTTGTGGAGGTCTCCAGGCCTTTTGTATTGCTTGCAGTTTTTTCTGCAGCACACTTGCTAGGGAAGTGCCGCCCCCCAGTTTGCTGCGGATCTGCGAGGTGCACACTGAGAGCCAGGCCCTCCCTCTATGTCAGTCACCCATTGGATGCTTCAGCAAGTTTGTGTGTTCCCTGGGGATGCCACTGTCTGAGAACAGCCTTGTCCCCAGATATTGGGTTTCAACCAGGGGTCTGGCCCAGCTCAAGCAGATCCCACCAATCTTCTTGGACCAGGAGTCATCCACTGATGCTGCCTTAGGTTTTGATTCAAGCTGGCCCTGCCCAACTTCAAAATGTCATCTAGCTGGTCCTCCTGCTCTGGGGAATCCAGTTCCCATCACTCACCAAAGTTCACGAAGCTCTACTCACTGTTTCCACTCCGTGCCGCAGCACCACCTCCAGCAGAGGGTCTGGAGCTCACCAACCCCCACTCTTGGCAGGGCCGCGATCTTGGCTCAATCGTGAGTCATCTGGCTCTAAGATGTGCCTGTACAGCAACTGGGGCTTGCCCAGCTCCAGCCCTTTGTCCATGCTTCTTCTTCTTCTTCTTTCTTTCTTTTTTTCTTTTTATTTTTCCTCAGTTTCTTCCTGGGTCATGAGAGTTCCTCTCCTTTTGTGTGGCTTTCTCCATGTTGTCAGATTCCAGCATCTGAGTTTTTTTTTTTTTCAGAGGCTCTCTATCATGCCACCACTCAGTCGGCCATCTTGGATCCTGAATTGTATATTTAAAAGTGAATAAAATGAAGCCAGTTATGGTGATGGGCAGCTGTATTCCCAACTACCTGGGAGACTGGCTTATGTCTAGAAGTGCAAGTCCAGCCTGGGCAACATAGTGAGACTCTATGACAAAAGGTTAAATGTTGATATTTTTTGAAAAGCAGGTTCTTAACTCTGCCCTTGAAGATATTAACAAAGTAAGTCTTGAACTGAGTGTTAAGCTGTGTACCCAAATGCCCAGTTAGTACTTTTGAGAAACCTAACTCCTGGAACATTGTTTGTCAAAGGATTGTCCTGGTGATGTAAAATGTGAAACTTGCCTAAAATGCAAGTTATCAGACTCAAAATTAGACTCACTGAGACAGCAATTTGTGTTTAAAATAGATGTCAGAATTATCCATATATAGGCCAACTTCTGAGAATCCCTACTTTGTGAATTCTAAGACCTTTGGCTACTGTATCATCCACATAATTAGGAAACCACCAAATGGAAAATGCTGACATGTGTCACCAAGGGCTGATACAGGAAGACTAGAATGACTCTCCCCATAGGAGAGGATCATAGGAAAGAATAATTATGGAAGATCTCTGAGGAATAAGGACTGGAAATTCAGAGACTTCTTCATGTGCTGTCCCCATTCTTGAGGAGCCAAACTGATAAAAGAGTGAACACATCATTGACCAATTTGTCTAATAAGCTTCAGTGGGGATACAGCCCCTAGGGCACAACCCATAACTCATTAATTTATAGTCACCAAGGCCCTTATGTGTCAGGCTCAAGACACTAAGACCCCCAGGGGCAATCAGCCAGGCCCTATATCACATGCCCATCTCTCTCTGCTTTGAAGAATAGACCTTCCATCTGCATCACCCACCTTTGATGAGAGAACAAGATTCAAAGGAGTTGGCCCTGTGGAGGATCCATGTCACCAAGTCTGAATAGCCTGGTAAGTATAGAAGGAAACAGAGAAATGAGGTGATTGAAGAGAAGACCATTGACTATTGCTAAGTATAATGCAGGAGGAAGTGTTAAGATCTTCATGGAGCAGGATCTCCTGAAGATAATTGGTTGGAAAGTAGAATGATTGAACTAGTTGCTTAAATTTGAGTTTGTATAGTGAGCCTTTACTTGGTCATATATTATTTGGGTGGACAGCTGAGAAGATTATTAAAAGAGCTGTTTGTTTTAACCTCCCAGGGCACACTGACACCACAGCATTACCCTGGAGCACATAGTCTACTGAAAGAGCTCCCAGTCTGAGTTGTATGAATGGATACTCCAAAGTACCAATAGAGCTGTAGGTACCTTGTAGTGAAGTCTTGCTCTTCTGTAGTTCTTTATCCTTATTATCTGACTCCAGAACTCCAGAAAATCCATTCTACCTCACCATAGAATGAGTGTTTCTGAATTCTCCCTGGTACTCATACTTGTTTGGGAGCATCATCTTCTCCCGACAGGTCTGTCATTCCCAATTTGATCCCTATCTTTGGTAACTTTTTTACTTTGATACTGGGGATGGAATCTAGCACATTTTCAGTGAGCTATATGTCCTAGAACTTTTTTATTTTGAGACGAGTTCTTACTAAGTCATTAAATTGCCTAAGCTGGGCTTGAATTTGTGATCATAAGCCTTCCAGAATGCTGGGGTTTACTGCCATGTCCCATCATGCCCAGCTTTGTCCATGGTTCTTATAAGACACCCCCAAGAGAGAAGAGTCTACTTGTCCCAAAGCACTTACTTTCCAAAGCCTGAGTGTGTAGACACTGCAGCTCTTTCCCACTGAATGTAATATGCAGCTGTGAACATATTCCAGTTTCAGAAGTTTGAAAGACAGAAATCACACCAGGAGTTTTGTACAGGTACCTGAAAGGTCAGGCATAAGGAGATGTTTGGAATAGCACTGAGGAGAAGGGAGGTGGCATTTTTCCAGCATTCTCTTGTGATGTGGTTCTAAGTGCTGAAGCTTCTGTAACTAGAAGCAGAGGAATAAATGTCCTTGCCCACTTTCCTTCTATTGCTATCTTCAGGAAAATGGATCATGAGGGGTTTGGTGAGAGAGCACAAAGGACTGCAGTGCATGAACACTGAGTTTAGGCAGGGCAAAGAGGAAAACCCAAAGCCACAGGCAAACCCAACATCCAGTCTCCTCTTGACATCTTTTTTTGTGTTCAAAACACTAGAGAAACATTGGAACTTGTAGTTATACCCCTTTCTCATATTTCTCTTGATTTTGCTTGAGTATTAGGGCTCATGCTTAAGCAGGAAATGCAAGTGAGATTTGCCATCAAAAGCTAACCTCTCCTGGTCTCTATTTCTTTTCTGTGAAAACATTATTTAGTTAGTCCCTTAAATTCTAATGGTATGAGGATTCCCCTTCACTGTTCTCCTGCCCTTAGCTTTTTTCCCCCATAAAACTATCTTTCTTATCAGGCATAAGGATGTTTGATTTTAGTCTCTTCACAACCTTATGTACTTTCTATGTATTATCATTTTCATAGTTCTCATGGTCATGGTCCCTGCCATCCTTTCCAATACCATTCCATTCTTCATTGTTTTCTTCTATGACTTTTTGCTTAAGCAAAAGGACTTCTGGCCCTTTTGTACTATTTTTTTGTGATACTGGAATTTCACTCAGGGCCTTTTCAGTGAGCTACATCTCCACTCCTTAATTTTTGTTTTTGTTCTGAGATAGGGTTTCAACACATTGCTAAGTGGCCCAGGCTTGTCTCAAACTTGCAATCATCCTGCCTCAGACTTGTAGGTCAGCCTTGTTCATTTGAATCTATTCTTAGTCTCAGTTCTTCTCCACTCAAGAAAAATGACCCAGTGGGCCCCGTATGTGCTAGAGCAAGTGTGAACCATTTTATCCCTAAGATCTAAAGTTTCTCTTAAGTTTTCAGAGTTGGTGATTTCAAAGCAAAGATGAAGGGGATTAGTGAGTCTCCCAGAGGCTGGAGGAAAGGTGTTGCTCAACATTATGGAACATTTTGTATAATAAATAACAATGTCTGATTCCTCAGTTTTATAATACTGTGGTTTATATGCCCAAAACAACACTTCAAAAAATAAAAACAATTACAGAGAATTTATAGCCTGTATGGTATTAATTCATTTTCTTTTCCTCCTCAGTGGATATTGACAACATGGAACCAGGAAATCAAACACATATTTTAGAATTCTTACTTCTTGGATTTTATCAAGACTCAGAGCATCAGCTGAAGCTATTTGGACTGTTTCTGTCCATGTACCTGGTCACAGTGCTGGGGAACCTGCTGATCATCCTGGTCGTCAGTTCTGACTCCCACCTCCACACCCCCATGTACTTCTTCCTCTCCAATTTGTCCTTATCTGACATCTGTTTCACCTCTACAACTATTCCAAAGTTGCTGGTGAACATCCAGACACAGAACAAATCCATCACTTATGCAGGCTGCATCACACAGATATATTTTTTCATGGTCTTTGGAAGCATGGACTCATTTCTTCTTACTGTAATGGCCTATGACCAGTTTGTGGCCATCTGTCACCCTCTACACTACTCAGCCATCATGAACCCCCATCTGTGTGACCTGCTGGTTCTTGTGTGCTGATTCATCAGCTTGATCTACCCCCTGATCCAGAGTCTGTTGATGTTGCATTTGTCCTTCTGCACCAACTGGGTAATTAAACACTTCTACTGTGAACTTGCTCAGGCCCTCACCCTTGCCTGCTCAGACACATTGGTCAATTATGTCCTGCTCTATTTGGTGACTGGCCTTCTTGGTTTCATTCCCTTTTTGGGAATTCTTTTCTCTTATACTCAAATTGTCTCATCCATCCTGAGAGCCCCATTGACAGATGGAAAATATAAAGCCTTTTCTACCTGTGGGTCTCATCTATCTGTTGTTTGTTTATTCTATGGGATAGGCCTTGGTGTGTACCTCAGTTCAGATGCAACGTCATCTTGGAAAGGCATGATGGCCTCAGTGATGTATACAGTGGTCACCCCCATGCTGAACCCTTTCATCTACAGCCTGAGGAACAGAGACATTAAGAGAGCTCTACAAAGAATTCTCAGTGGGAGACTATTACAGAAAGAAAAGCGATCACAAGGAGGGGTGAGATAAAGGCCAGGTGGATACTGGAGGGCAGAAATGGTCAAAGTGTACTGTATAAATGCACAAATATGCCAAAATGAAATCTTATAATTCATATGCACTGATTAAAAAGAGAAAAAAGACTTCTTAGGAGAATGCTCTATGTTCAGTGACAGGAGCACTGTCCCTGGGTTTTTGAGCTGCTTTCAGTAACAGCAGTAGACTAAACTATTCCTGTTTGTACTCAGATGTAGTGGCACTCATCCAGCATCCCATCTCAGGAGGCTGAGGCAGATTACAAGTGTAAGGTGAGTCTGGATGATGTACCAAGATGCTGACTAAAATAGACAAACAAACCAACCCCCCAAATAAAAAAATTCTATCTCTAAATCATATAGAATTTTGCTTTCCTTCACTGTTTCTCTGTCCTCCATCAAAGTTACCATGTTCTACCTCCTTCATTCCCCTCCTTTTATACTTTGCATTACTGTACCTCAGCTTGGTGTTTGTATTCCTGTGGGGCAATTCAACAATTCAGATACCAACTCAAAAACATTGAATAAAATCAATAAAATAGTTAAAATTTTAATTTTTATTGGTACATGTTTGTAATACATAATAATTACTTTCCTCTTGGGGAATTGGTACCTGTACATAACTCACCTCAATGCTTTTTTTCATTTTTCCCCTTCTTTGTCTCTTGGTTTCCTTTGTGAAACATAATTTTCATCAATAACAGTTACTAGCTCTTATCAAATTCATTCATCAGAAAGTATTTGTTGGACATCTATAGCATGCCAGTATATTCTAAATGACTTAGATATGGTGGTGAAAAAAAGATTCATAGAATTTGAATATGCATACAGGGATGTGTTATTTTTTCTTTCATTGCTGATGCAAAATACCTAGGAAAATTTATTTAGTTCACAGTATATAGAGGTTTAAGTCCATAATTGGCTGGTTCCAAGGCAGGGTGGCATGGGGGTTAGACATAGTAGAGGAGAAATGGTTCATGGTGGGTAGAAGGCAGCAAAGCAACAAAGGACAACCAAAGCTCTTTCTATCTCTTATATCTTATCCAGGCTTAGGGCAGGTAGCACTCATACTTATAATTCTAGTACCCTTGATCTTAGCATTTACCATGAATTGATCCCAGTGTCACATACTCTACATCCAGCCACCTCTAAAAAAGTTCCACCTAAGATCACATTTGCTTTGGGGGGACATGTGGACATAAGCCAAAACAAGAGATATTATATGGGTGGCTTGAAATATCAGTAGTTTAATTATAGTAGAATCTAGGTAGCTAGTATGTACAATCTGTACAACAATGCTATGTAAAACACACACTGGAACTTATGTAGAAAACCTGTGATCACCACCCAGGAAATCACTACCCAGGAATTTTAGAAATGAAAAATTCCACTTGAGAGGTGTTTACTATCTTGCTTCTACTAGATATTAATTGAAATGACCTGTTATGATCTATGTTTCACCAAATTCATATCATTAGTGATTATTACTAATGTGATGGCATTAGGAAATGAGACAGTTGAGAAGTAACTAGGTTATGAAAGTGGTGCCCTCATGAGTGGGATTAATTTATAAAAGAGGCCCCAGAGAGCACAGTATAAGAAGGCAACATGTATAAACCAAAGCATAGGCCCTACTTATATAAGCTTTCAAACTTTATTCAAAGGGCCAAATGAGGAAAATGGAAAAGGAGGCAACATCAAAGTTACCATGTTCTACCTCCTTCATTCCCCTCCAATTTGTGATTGCTAGCTGTAATTTTATTTCACCCTGTGGGAGACCAGATAAGAATTGAGACCCTAATTGTCCTCTTCTGTGAGCACAAAGAAAAAGTTAACACAGCTGAGATCAGGTTGTTTACCGGGGTATATACTAATAATTAATGGAAGGCAAATAAATCTTGTGTTACTTTTATTTTTTATACCTGTATTTGAATGAATAAAAGAACATTGAATCCCAAGAGGCAAGAGCCCCCTGGCTGCCTGCATGATAAACTAATTCTGTATTTGTCTTTTAAACTTGTTTGCTCCTGGGTCATGGTGACAAACTAGCAGGTCTAGGTCCCTACAAGTGGTGCCTGGGTGAAGAAAGACCATAGTAGGCTGGTTCCTCAAAGGTGGCAGCTAGAAGAGGAGTAGGGACCTGGAACCAGTGTAATTGGGTCTGCTACATCACACAATATTTTAGTTGGATGAGACGAAGATTAACCTTAACTTTTGTAAAAATTCCTTTTATTGTGAAGAGAATAAAACCAAGCAAAATAAAACAGAATAGAGTCAATCAGAACAAAATAATGAATGTGATATAGAACTTCAAAACAAGATAAAAGGAAATCAATAATGGATATCATAATGGCTCTTGTTATCCTCAAAATAAGTACCCATCCCATCAGACATAGTAAAATCAAAGAAGACAGAACAGAATAAAACCAATCAAAATGAAACAATGAAAGCAATACAGGAATTCAAAACAAGACAATAGGAAAACAACAATGGCTACCATAATGCCTCTTGGTATCTTCAAAGTAGCTGCCTATACCATCAGACATAATAAAATCAAACAAAATAAAATGGAATAAAATAAATCAAAACAAAACAATAAAAACAATACAGGGCTTCAAAACAAGATAATAGAAAATCCAAAATAGCTACCATAGTATATTTTGTTATCTTTGAAATAGCTGCCTATGCCATCAAATATAAAATCAAACAAAACAAAACAGAATAAAACCAAACAGAACAATGAAAACAATACATGGTTCAAAACATGATAATAGATTAACAATGGCCACTGCCTTCCTTTTTTAGGCATTTCTTCTCTCACTTTCACAGTATCTATTGTGCATTTTGGTTTTTTTTGGTCCTGGGGATCAAACTCATGACCTTGTGCTTGCCAGGCAGGTGCTTAAGCCACTGAGCTAAATCTCCAGCCCCTTATTGTGCATTTTGGATCCAACTAACTCCTTTAGTTTTTTATACTAGGGAGACAACATGATGTTCACCCATGTGACTCTGAACCACTTCAGTCATGAGCATGATCTCAAGTTTTATCCATTTACCTACAAGAGCCTTGAGATTATCTTTCTTTATAGCTGAGTAGCATTCCATTGTATAAAAATGTCATATCTTTCTTATCCTTTCATATCTTCTGCAGTTGATGGGCTTTTAATACATTTGTGTTGAGCCCTGCTTTTTAACTGACACCTGACACTTATTATCCTTAAATTATTTTTCCTTATGTCATCTTGCAGCTATTGAATTGTTATTTTCTGGTTCCTTGTTATGTTTAAGAGATCTTTCCATTTGTGATTGCTAGCTGAAAACCTGTCTTCAAGATCTGAAGGCCTAGCTTCAGTTTCTTTAAAGTGGTTTTCCCAGCTTTCAATGGAATTTTTAATTTCCTGAGTATGTCTTTGAATCTGTTTCACGCATTCTAAATCTTTCTTATATTGTTGAATCCTTCATTTTCCTATGCTCCTCTGGGATTATTATCTTCTAATAATCATTGGTGTTTAAAACTAGTGGAAAACTGTGTACTTGGATAAAAATGTATGTTCATCAAGAAGAATGGTTTGTGCTTTCATTGATCATGTTTTCATGCTTATGTCTTGGAATCTGAGCAACTACTTTGAAGACAACAATATACAATATATTCACCATTGTTAATCTCCTCTTAGTTTGTTTTCAAATTCTGTATCATTTTAATTCTTTCTTAGTTAAAAAAAAACCTACATAAAATACATAACTCAGATCCTGGCATTTAGGAAGCCCTCGATAATAGATCATAATATTAAGGTTACTGTCCTCTTCTTTATCCTCATTATCACTCATAAACCTCTTGGAGCACTTTGGATGCAGGCTAATTGTTTATAATAACTGAAGTTTAGAAGTCCAAAGCACAAAGCTCATAATTAGACAAATGCTTCCATGCTATCCAAATCTCTAAGGACTATCTAATCATAATGAAGACAGAAGAGAAAATGAATGTCCAGAGAAGAATTTAGACCTTTCTTTCATGTAAGAGGAAGTTCATGCTTAGTATTCACATCTTTTTTCTAAGAATCACCTCATTTTTCCAGTGTTCCTGTGGCAACATATTTTATTTATTTATTTTTGGCAACCTATTTTAAAAGCATGGGAAATTAAACTATTTGGAGCACATAGATCAGGGACATTAATGCTATACAGTCATCACTACCACACAACTTCAGAATTTTTGATCTCCCAGAGTGATGACATGTATGCATTTTAAAAAGTCTTAATTTTTTTCATTCCATGCCAACCATTCTACTAAGATCCATGATAAAGAATTAAAGGTATCAAAATATAAACATAATGTGCACAAGAAGGCAGGCTGTACAAGTCCAGATGTTTCACTTTCTGCCTTTTACATTCTACATTCCATCCGGAATTCACAGGTCCTGGTATTAGACTTCTTCTGTGTTTAAATTTTTTTTTTATTTTAAAGAGAATAAAACAAAAGAGGACAGATCTAAGCAGATCAGAACAGAACAATGTAAGCAACATAGCACTTCACAACAAGACAACTGGATATTAATAGTAGCTATCATAATGTCTCTTTCTTTGAAATAGTTGAGCTTAGCTTTACACACAATAGTGTCAAACATAACAAAATAGAATAAAACCACTCAAGAGAATGAAAGTATTGCAAGGCATTCTAACCAAATAACTGAAGATGAACAATGACTGCTATATTATCTAATTTTCCATAAAAATTTTGTTTATACTATCATACATTTAAAATCCAATAAGACACAATGTGATAGAACCAATGGTAATAGAAAAACAAGAGCATGGTAGAACTTCAGAGCAAGATGATATGAAATCAACAATGGCTGCCATATTGTCTTGCCTTCAAAGTAACAATTTGTATGATCATATATATTAAGATCAAACAAAACAGAATAAAACCATTCCAACCAATGAATGAAAACATAAGACTTCAAAGCAGTATAATGGTGAACTGCAATTTCCATAAAATCTTCTGTACTCTTACCATTTCTTACACTAGGGAGACTATATGGTATTTATACACGTGAGTTTGATTTATTTCATTTATGAGTCTGGATTCAAGTTGCATCCATTTATTAATCAATATCTCAATATGATCATTCTTTATAGCTGAGTAGTACTCCATTGTATAAAAGTACCACAATTTTTTTATCCATTCCTCGGTTGATGGGCACTTTGGTTGTTTCCAAGATCAGGCTATTACAAATTGTGCGGCTATAAACATGGGTGCACATATATCACTGTGGTAAGATGTTTTCAGATCTTCTGGGAATATGCCTAAGAGTGGAATAGCTGGGTCAAATGGGACTTTCAACCCCAGCTTTTTGAGGAATCTCCAGATTGACCTCCACAGTGGTTGCACCAGTCTACACTCCCAGCAACAGTGCAGAAGGGTTCCTTTTTCCCCACAGCCTCTCCAGCATTAGTTGTTGGTAGTTTTGTTGATCCTGGCCATTCTTTCTGGAGTGAGATGGTATCTCAGTGTGGTTTTAATTTGCATTTCTCTAATGACCAATGATAATGAACATTTTTTCATGTATTTATTTGCCATTTGGATTTCTTCATCTGAGAACTGTGTGTTCATCTCAGATGCCCAATTTTGGATTGGGTTTTTGAATTTCAGGGGTCTGATTTTTTAAAATCTTTTATAAGTTCTAGACAGAAGTCCTTTGTCTAGAACTTTGTCTAGTCCTTTTCCTGGTTTGTAGGTTTTCTTTTCACTCTGCTGGAGATTTCTTTGGGCATGCAGAAACTCTTTAATAAGATGTGTTCCCAGTTATTGATTCTGGGAAGTATTTCCCTTGGAGTTTGGTTCTTGTTGATGAATTTTCTACTGACCCCCATGTCTTCAAGATTTTTACCTGCTTTTTCTTGCAACAGATTTAGTGTTTCTGTTTTAATATTTAGATCTTTGATCCATTTGGATTTTAGTTTAGTACATGGTGATAGGCATGGGTCTAATTTTAGTTTTCGGCATATGGATAGCCAATTTTTCCAGCACCATTTATTAGAGACTGTCATTCTTCCAGTGAATATTCTTGGCCCCTTTATCAAAGATAAGATGGTTGAGTGTGTTCATAGTTGTATCTTCTAGTCTATTCCATTGATCTTCAGATCAATACTGTGTTGGTTTTATTATGGTAGCTTTGTAGTACAACTTCAAGGCAGGGATTGTGATGCCTCCTGCCATTCTAGGTCACTTTGGGTTCCAGATGAATTTTAGTGGTGATTTCTCTAGATGTATGAGGTATGTTGGTGGTATTTTCATTGGGATTGCATCGAATGTGTATAACAATTTTGGGATAAGGGCCATTTTTACAATATTCTTGCTATCCATGAACAAGGAATGTCTTTCCATTTTCTGAGGTCCTCTTCGATTTCTTTTTTCAGGGTATTATAATTTTCCCTGTACAATTCTTTTACATCTTTTGTTAGATTAATTCCTAAGTATTTCATTTTTTTTGGAAGCTAATGTGAAGGGTGTGGTTTCTCTTATTTCTCTCTTGGTGATTTATTTGTTAGTGTATAAGAATGCTATTGATTTTTTTTTACATTTTAAAAAAATATTTAAATAGAAAGAAAAGCAAAACAAAAAGGGGTAGAAACAATACAGAAATTCATAAAAAATAAGCAGTGAGAAATCACTAGTTGATAAATTACATATTGCCTTCTTAGACATAGTTGTTCAAGTTATAAAATTAAAGCATACAAAGTAGATAAACAGTGAGACTGCAAAGAAGTTTAATGATCCAGTAACAACTTAGCAACATAGTTATGCTAATATAGAATTTCAATAAAAAAGATAAACAATAAAAAATCACTAGTTAATAAATTACATATTGTCCTCTTAGAAATAGTTGTTCAAGTTACTAAATTACAGCATTCAAAGTAGATAGTCAAACAGTGAGAGTATAAACAGCTATGCATGCATGAATCTCTACATGTATTTCTATCCTTTCTGTGTTAGAGGGAAAAACAAAACTTAGCAAGACAAAACAAAACACATTCCTATAAAAACATGAAATCAAAAAGTCATATAAAACCATAGTACAAGGTGATCTACAATGATTACTGTGTTGTTTCTTATTATCTTTGATAGAATTGTCTATATCATCAGGCATAATTGAATATAGCAGTATAATTGAATATAGCAGTACATAACAATATTCACAAAAATAAATTATTGTAGACAGTATAAAACTTCAAAGTCAGGTAATAATCAAACCATAGTGGATATTCTAGTGAATCTTGTCATCTTAAGTGCAGTTGCCTATACTCTCAGACTTGATACTATCAATCATAACAGCTTTGAATAAAATCTATCAATACAAAACTGCGATCTAGCAAACCAGATTGGATTACGATCAGTCATGGTAAAACAGTGTAGGTTTTACAGAGATTTAGATTAAGTTAATAAGAAGTGAAGGATGATTACAGTACTATATCCTATTATTTTTGGGATTACTGTCTGTGCCCTCAAATCTAGTACAGGTAGAATGACTGGAGCAGAATATAATACATCTAAGCAGAGTAGTGTGAGTAATGTGGGTTTTAAATCCTGGTGCACTATTAACAATATAGTGTATCAAGGCCATTTATATTAGAGATTCTAGTTATCCTTCTCTGCCTCATTTCTGCTCTGCTATTTTTCTGCCTGTTTGTCTAGTTTTCTCCTTCATTCTACTGCCTGCCCCACTCATTGAGGCCTTTCTACCACTGTTCCTAAAATCCTGGTATTTTTTTCTCTCTCTAGAATGTCCTTCAGTATGCTCTGTAGGGTTGGATTGGTGGTCACAAACTCCCCAGTTCCTCTTTGTCATGGAAGCATCTTGTTTCTCCATAAATTTCTAATGACAGTTTTGCAGGGTACATCAATCTGGGCTGGAGGTTATTTTCTTTCAGGGCTTGGAATACTTTGTTCCAAGCTCTTCTTGATCTGATGGTCTGTGTCAAGAAGTCTGCCATGATTCTGATGGGCTTACCTTTATAGGTAATCTGTTTCTTTTCTCTGATGGCTTTTAATATTCTGTTTTTATATTGAATTTCTGGTATCTTGATTATTATATGTCTGGGTGTAGATCTGTTTTGGTTGTAGGTGGCTGGAGATCTGTATGCCTCACATAACTGAATGTCATTTCCTTTTCCCATGCTTGGGAAGTTTTCCTTAATTATTTCCGTGAGTAGCCTTTGTAATTCGCCCATATGTATTCCTGTTTCTTCATTCATGTTTCTAATTCTTACATGGTAGAGTCTCTTGTCGCCTTCTAGCCTTTGTATTTTTACTGCCTGTTTCTTTGTTATTTTTAAGAGATCTTTCCTTTCATGATCATACATTGCAAACTTGTCTTCAAATTTTGATAGTCTATACTTAGTTTCTTTTAAGGAATTTTGTCAACTTTCAATGGAGTTTTTAATTTCCTGGTAGTCTCTTTGAATCTGCTTCATGTATTCTATATTTTCTTTATATTCTTTATCAAATGTTTCTCTCCTTTTTTTGTGTTCCTCCCTTTTTCCATTCTTATCATTCTGAGAGATGCTTCCTTAGAGCATTTCTTTTATTACTCTACTCATATCTTGCTTTACCTGATTTAATATTTCAGTTTTAAGCTCATCTACAAGGTCCGAAGATATCTCTTAATGTCCATTGAAGGCATGTCTGATGTTGTGTATTTGCCACCCTCAGTCTCCCTTGTTTTTCCCCTCCTGGATCAGTACTCTCAGGGTTCTGTGCTGGGGACCTCCTCCTACCTCTCTCTCCTGTCATGGTCCTGTCTACCTCCACACAGGTTACAGTGCAGGTCCTAGCCCCCTTCCCTGTTGGCCACGTTTCCTCTGAAGCACACTGGTGAGGGATCTCCACCCTCTCCTGGCTGCTCTTGTCAGTGAGGTGTAAGCAGCAGCTGCATATGCCTGCCCCTCCCCACTGGGCCAGCCAAACTTCAGGGGCCTTTACCTGGTTAGAGCATGCTAGGCACAGGGGATAGATTTGGGATGGCTCATTGAGTCTTGGCCAGGTGCATGGCCTAGTCCAAGCAATTCCCATGAATCTGCTCTGGTGAGTGTGCAACCAATTGAAGTCACTGTCACTCCCAGTTCAGGCTCCTCCTGCTCGATTCCAACATGTCACCCATTTGTTTGTGCCATTTCTGTGGAGGGGGTATCTCATTCCCAGCAGTGACCATGGATTAATGAAGGTCCCTTCACTGGCTCTGCTGTCTGTTGGGCTCACCAACCCCCGACTGCCGTGCTGCTGTGCTTCCTGTGAGTTGTGGCTCTGCCAGCTGGCACAGATTCAAGCTGGAGCAAACTTGGCAGGTCACCACAAAAACACTGTGTCCTGTAATTTTTAGCTGTTTCAGTTGTAGTCCCACAGTATTTGATGAGCTTTTTTACATTTTAATCTCTTCCTGTGTCAAGAGGATCCATCTCCCTCTTCCTGGGTCTCTCCAGGGTGTTTTATTCTGGTATATAAGTTGTTTCTCCTGGGAGGCTTTGTATTTTGTTGCTCACTGATCAGCCACCTTTACTTCCTCCCCCTAGAAGGAAGTTGATTTTTGAGTATTGACTTTGTATCCAGCTACATTACTGAATTTATTTATTATATCTTGGAGGCTTTCAATGGAGGTTTGGGGGTCTTCTATGTAGAGTATCATGTCATCTGCAAATAATAATAATTTAACTTCTTCTTTTCCTATCTTTACTCCTTTTATTTCTCTCTCATGTTTAATTGCTCTGGCAAGTATTTCTAGTAGTATACTGAATAGGAGCAGTGATAAGGGATATCCTCGTCTTGTGCCTGATTCCAAGGTAAATGTTTCAGCTTTTGGCCATTTAATATGACACTGGCTCTTGATTTGTCATAGATGTCCTTTATCATATTGAGGTAAAAACCATCTATTCCAATTTTCTTATCATGAATGGGTGTTGGATCTTATCAAAAGCTTTTTCTGCATCTATAGAAATGATCATGTGATTCTTGCTTTTGGCTCTATTGATATGGTGTATTACATTTATTGATTCATGTATGTTGAATCATCCCTGCATTCCTGGGATGAATCCCACTTGGTATGTTATATAATCTTTTTGATGATTTTTTACATCCTGTTTACCAATATTTTATTGAGAATTTTTTAATCTATGTTCATTAGGGAGATTGGCCTGTAGTTCTCTTTTTCAGTTGGGTCTTTCTCAGGTTTTGGTACTAGAGTGATATTTGCTTCCAGGAATGACTTCAGGAGAATTTCTTTCCTTTCAATTTCATTGAAGAGTTTGAGGTGTGTTGGCATTACGTCTTCTTTGTATTTCTTGTAGAATTGCACTGTGAATCTGTCTGGGCTTGGGCTCTTCTTTTTTGGTAGGGACTTGATTGCATTTTCAATTTCATTAATAGAAATTGGGTTATTCAGCAGTTTTACATCTTCTTGATCCAGCTTTGGTGGTTCGTATGTTTCTACAAATCTGTCCAATTCTTCTGTGTTATCGAACCTATGAGAGTAGAGGTTTTTGAAATAGTTGTTGATGATCTTCTGTATTTCCACAGGGTCAGTAGTGATTTCTCCTTTTTCAATCTATATTGCATGAATTTAAGTCTTTTCTTTCCTTTTTCTAATTAGGCTGGCTAGCAGCTTGTAAATTTTATTTATTCTTTCAAAGAACCAACTGTTTGCTTCATTGATTCTTTGAATTGTTTTCTTAGTCTCTATTGCATTAATTTCTGCTCTGATCTTTATAATTTCCTCCTTTCTTTTGGCTTTGGGCTTGGCTTGCTCTTCTTTTGCTAGATGTTTCAGGTGTAATATCAGGTTGCTTATTTGTGTTCATTCTGTTTTCCTAATGTGGGAACTCAGTGCAATAAATTTTCCTCTGAGGACCACTTTCATTGCATCCCACAGGTTCTGGTAAGTTGTATTTGTATTTTTGTTTGCTTGTAGATATTATTTAATTTCTTCTTTAATTTCCAATGTGTCCCACTGACTTCTCAAGTGTATTATTTAATTTCCATGTTTTTGTGTGGTTTTTGCTGTTACTTTTATCATTAATTTCCAGTTTCATGGCGCTATGATCTGGTAACATGCATGGGATAATTTTAATTCTTTTGCATTTAGTTAAATATGTTCTGTGGGTGAGTATATGGTGTATTTTAGTGAATGTCACATGTACTGCCAAGAAGAATGTATATTCTTATGTTGTCGGATGGAACACTCTGTATACATCTACCAAATCCATTTATTCACAGGTATGATTCAGTTCTGTTATTTCTTTGCTGATTTTCTGTGTAGTTGATCTATCCCTTTGTGTCAATGGTGTGTTAAGGTCCCCTGTTATAATTGTGGTATTGCCTATTTGGTTTTTCATTTCTAGTAATACTTGCTTTTTTGTAGTTGGATGCTCTGGAATTTGGTGCATATATATTTAAGGTTGTTATCTCTTCATCTTCCAGTTTTACCCTAACTAGTATGTAGTGACCTTCTTTATCTCTTTGGACCATTCTTGGTTTGAAGTTCACATGGTCTGCAAACAGAATAGCTACCTCCACCTTTTTCTTTTGAGTTCCTGTTGCATGAAGTATTGTTTTCCATCCTTGGATTTTCAGTCTATGAATTTCCTTTTGGGTTTGATTGGTTTCTTGTAGACAGCATATGGTTGAATGTTGTTTCTTGATCCATTCTACCAGTCTGTTTCTTTTAATTGGTGAATTAAGGCCATTTACATTAATGGTTATAACTGTCATATATTGGTTTATTGTTGACATGTTATCTTTCTGATGTTGTATCTTAACTTTCCATTCTGTTTAATTTTCTGTCTTGCTTAGTGGTTTTTTCCTATGTGTATCTAGAATGTCTTTCAGTATTCTTTGTAGGTTTGGTTTAGTGATCATGAAGTTCCTCACTGTTCTTTGGAAGTATGGAAGTATCTTATTTCTCCATTCATTTTGAAGGACAGTTTTGCAGGTGTTCTGGGTTTGAAGTCATTTTCTTTAAGGATCTGAAAAACTTCACTCCATTCTATTTTTGACTTCATTGTTTGTGTTGAGAAGTCTGCTGTGATTCTGATAGGTTTTCCTTTATAGTTGACTTGTCTTTTCTCTGTAACAGGTTTTAATATTCTGTTCTTATGTTGGATTTCTGGGATGGGATTATTATATGTCTGGGTGTAGTTTTGTTTTGGTTATGGCTATTTGGAGTTCTATATGCCTCACTAATCCACATGTCAGTTTCCATACTCATGTTTTGGAATTTTTCAGCTATTACTTCTGTAAATAGCCTCTTGCTATTATTTGTGTTGTCCTCTTTTTTTATCCCTAATAATCTTATATTGTTTTTCTTTACATCATCTTGCAGCTGTTGAATTGTTATTTCCTGATTTCTTGTTATTGTTAGAAGATCTTTCCTATCCTGTTTACTAGCTGCAATCTTAGCTTCGAGGTCTGAGATTCTATCTTCACTTTTGTTGAGGCAGTTTTTGCAACCTTCATTAGAGTTTTTGATTTCCTGTGTATCTCTTTGAATTTGCTTAATGCATTCTGTTTGGCTCTTAAACATTCTAGTTTTTTGTTTTGTTCCTCTAATTTTTTAGCTGCATTTTTGTTGGATGCATTCAGTATTTCTTTCACTACTTTTATCATTTCTTCTTTTACCTGGGAGAATATTTCTGCTTTGAATTTCCTCATAGCTTCCCGTACTTGCTTCTTTATTTCACTTGATATCATTTCATGCATTTCAGGTGTATGTGTAGTATTTTCTTCTATGTAAGTGACTCCTTGGTTTTTTTGGGATGGGCTGGAGGTTTGAGATTGCATTTTGGTGTTTCATTTTGTCATTTTACTATATTTCCATGTTTCCAGTGATTTTCCAAAGCTTTCCCTGGATGTGCTGGATATCACCTCCTGAGCCCTCTGCTACTGGGATTCATTTGGCTTTGGCTCCCCTTGTGTGGTGGGCCTGGCTCCCCTGGTTGAATGAAGGTCCCTGGACACAGTCCACTCAAGCCTGAAGAACCTCTGGAGCCTAGTCCAGTGTCCTAAGACAGCTGGAAGGCACCCACCCACCAGGATTGATGGTTCCAAACTTTTCTGAGCCTGCCCTGGTGAGCTGCAACTCTCCTTGTGGTGTGGAACCGCCTTGGCTGCAAACATGGTTTTCTTATCATACGTTTTATCTTCTTCAAGAGTTAGAAAACTGCTAATTACTTAAGTAGTCCAGCCCACCTCCTTAATGTTGCTTCTTTTGACAATTTTCCAAGTAACACTGAACAATATTCTGTAAATCATTTTCTTTATCCCCAATCTTATGGATCATTTCATCTTGCTATAAAATTATTTCTTCACTCCAAAAATGTGCTCACCAAGTTGCCATGTATTAAACCTTCCTTACTAATGGAACTTATTTTATGGAATAAGTTTTGGAGTATGTGTTTACTCAGTTCAATCAAGTTTACCCACAAACAGGGTAGATGCCTCAGTGATAGATGCTATGATCTCCCTTGTGCAGAACACCTCTATCTATATCATGAGGAAAAGGAGAATTGTAAGTACCCCAGGAAGACCCCACAGTAGCACAGTCTAACCTCAGAACCTATGACATCCATTTGGATATAGGTGGAAGAGAAAGCAACCTAATAAGTAGACTTATAATTCTAACCTCACTACTTATTAATTTTGTAATTTCATGGCTTTAATTTCCCATAATATTTCATGGTGAAATGAAGGTGGCAGAAACAAAATTTTCAAATTGAATATAAAATTTCAGTTTTAGAAATGAAAAGATCCTAAAGTTGTATGATGTTGAGTTTTTCAAAGAATATGAATGTAATTAGGGCCATTTAAATGTGTAGCTAATATGGCTGAAGCTGTTTTCACTTATGCATATATGATTATAAAAATGAAAGAAAGGCAAAAAGAAAAGTGTAAATATATACACATGATAGAAATGATTAGGACACACCAGTTTAATCAGAGTAGAAGAAGAACCCAAACCTCTTGTGAACAATTATTTTCCTTTGTCTCTTTCTTCCATTAGTGTTAGGAAGTCCTTACAGACTGCTGGGATGTCACAGACCAATTTGGGTAATTATGAGCTCTGTGCATTGAACCCTCAAAATCATATAGCTGTCAATGTTCAGCTTGCCCTTTAGTTGATGACTTCAGTCCAGTGATCTTCATACCAGTTTCCCAGGCTCAATGGTTTTCTACATCATCAAGCTCCTATCTGACTATATATTCATTTCAATTCTGGGGATAGAGTTGATGCTTCCTCAGATAGTGGATATAAGAGGGTCTTTGGATCTGATCTCCCAGCCTATGACCCAGCAGAGAAACTGCATCACCCAGTAAGTGAAAATGGACCTTATAGATATGGAAAGCATCCTTTATTTGTTTCCTCTTAATAAAGACAAACATGACAGTTTTGATAGACAATGGAAAGGTGCAACTATGGAAAATATTTGTTATGAAGGATGGAAATTGTATGTTTTGGCTTTTAGAGGGAAAAGCAGAAATATTATTTAAATTTTCTTTCTGAACACCTTGTTTCCCTATTTCCCATTGGTGATTCACTTGTAGCAGCAGAAAATGTGTCATGCAGTGTTTCCTAGCATGCAAAGATGATAGTGAATGTTATGATAAGAATGTAGAGGAGGAGGACAGTGAGCATAACATCATGAACAAGTTCTGAGGGCTTTCTGTGTTCCAGGCACTGAGCAATGAGTTCTGTGCTGTTGATCTCATTTCATGTGCTTTGTCTCATACAATCATAAATACCCATCCTCTTATTCCCTATAGTAAATAGAAAAGCTAGTTCTTTTAATGAATCTACAATGGATGGTTAGGTCCATTGCTAAACCACATTTGAATAGGACAATCAGATTTCAGACAGAGGAATCAAAGGAGGATTAATCCTGGGAGTTTTTCCCCTTAATGACACAAGCAACCATGCCACTTCCCTGTCACTCTAGCAAGATGCCCCTGGTTCACTGTGACCTTCTTTTGGGGATTCCTGACAGGCCATAAAGTAGAGCAATATGGGGCACCAGTTGTATTCAACATACGAAAAGCAGATGTGGGTTTCAGAAAGAGAACACACTTCATAATTCAGCACAGAGTTTTCCTCTGCCACTGGTGTGAGATGTTCTCACAGCTTCTCTCCTTCTCCACACATGCAATTATTTCACACTGTCTCAAATGGGGCTATGCCAAGTCTTGATTTCATTTCCATTTGAGAAATGAGAGAGTTTAAAGTGTATCTCAAATGTACTAGTGGTTAAGACCTCTGAGCCTCTGCTTAACTCTTTCTGTAAGGAAACAATAAAAAAAAATCAGTACATTGGACAGCACCTGCCAGTTTAATATTTAATCTTTTAGCTTCCCTTATTATTTCTCAGTGCAGGGCAGGTTTTTAATATCTCTGAGGCAGCATTTTATTTAATTTTAAGTTGTAATTGTAACAACTTTCCTATAGAGAATATATAGATATATTTTTTCCATATGGTATTAATATGTCTAACATCAGAGCAAAAATAGTTTGGTTTTCATCATGATGAATTATAAGAGTAATCTTCATATCCATTATGTCCTGTGATCTAAATCTATTCTTTTTCTATTTTTATATCAGGTCATTTTATTTGTGTCTTCTCAATATATGTATATGTTCTGAAAGGAATGATGTGCTTCCATTTATGTCTGACTCCTCAGAGCCCACACCGTGTCTGATACAAAGAAAGGATGAAAGCAAAACTTCTGCTAAATATTGAGTAGACTTTTCCTTAATCAGGAAATAGTGTCCTTAATCAGCATGGCATAAATGTACTTGATCAGTTCGTGTCCGCATGTTCATTCCTTTCTGGAATATCCTATAAATAGGCACAAGATAAAATACCTTTGGTTTGTGTCTGTATCATCAATACACAGGCCCTGTAATTCATTTGATGGTATAATGGTTATATGCAGTCCTCAAGAACATGGTAAAGATATTCATGAATTAAAAAATAATATAGTAAGGATCAGGTGAATGTATACCTCAGGTTGAGATGTGTTATAATGCTTCATACCCTTTCAGGATCCAGTGCCATTTGAATATAATTTACTGTGCTTATCAGTAATCTTATTTAAATGATAGAATTATTTATTTTAAAAATATAAACTCACAATGACTACATACTTAAGTTTCAAACTTTCTCTAGTAGCCACACATTTGGAGATGAAGGTTTTCTTCCTTATTTACACTAAGCAGCATTAGCATAAAGAAGAGGAGAGAGTCACACTCATGTGCATATGGTAGTAGCTCATTGACACAGGACTAATGTTCATTTCTAGGTCTCTTCCTAAACAACAGTCTCCTCTACCTTAACAAAATGTAAATATTTTTTCCAATAAGGGAATGAAGTTTCTTTAAACCCTATCATAAAGAGATCATTATTGGACAGACAGCAGTGGTATTTTTAAGAATAAAAGGTTGTAAGTGATAATGACTGACTTTTAGTAGTGAGAATGTGTGAAATTTTAAACATATTATTTATTAGAAAGCAGAGAAGTATCTCACACCAATATATTTTACATGGGTTTTCACTTGTGTGACAGGGATGGATGAACAAGAATCTTGAAGACTGTCATAATAATAAATTTAGATGTTAAATGAAGGATCTCCATGCAATGCTTTGCATTATTAGTTAAAACAAACTTAAATCCACTTGAATATTAGCCTATTATCTTTAAGGGAAATGAGGTTTGTGTTGTACACAATTTACTTAAAATTTAGGTACTTTTAGGTCAGTTTTTAAGAAAACTGTGGATTTCTTAATCAGTTCTCACTTGAATACTTTGTTACATAACATTTACAACAAATCTCTTTGAAGGTTAGCAAGAGAATGGACATATAGAGAGATATCAATTATTCAAATTTCATAGGTAATGGTTCAGGACTCTAAAAACATTAGTTATTTATAGGTTAGTATATATAGAGACAAATATTAATGAAGCATTTTATGAATGTAAAGAAATACTCTAAGACAGTTGTTCTCAACTCTGATATAAGGAAGGAAGCAAAAAACTGAATATTGTGGTAATATAATTAAATTTATTGGTCTGAGTCTAGGGTGTCTGGATATTTAAAAATATCTATCATCTATTTATGTCTTTATGTCTGCAACTAGATTATAATAAGCAGTGATGCAAATTATTTTTAAACACTTTCAGACAGCAACCATGTAAGTTAGGTGATTGTTATACTTATTTCACAGATAAGAGGATATTACATTATTTACAGGTGTGTTTACACCATTTCGTGTTTTTCTTTTGTAAATGAGTTCTCAGGTGTGTTAACATTATTGCATTTTCTTCTACTTTGCATTTTTCCCACTTAAATTACAGCATGGCATGGCACAATATAGTGTTCAACTTTCAGTAGCTATAATAAAAGTTAAGCATGTATCAGGGAATACTGATGTGAAAAATGTGTCACTTAGAATTAGCAAGACTTGAGATCAACCATGGCCTTGAAATTATCCTGATTGTTCATGTTTTTCACAGGACATAGAGAGTTTACAATTAGAAAAGCAATAAAGCATGCTACTCTAGAATACAGAATCAAAAAAATAGCAAGCAGCTGTCTTATATAGTGATGCTGTATGGAGTGATTAAGTATACCTCTATAAAATTAAAAATGCCAAAAGCCAGGTTTCTTATTCTTTATTGTTTTTAATTATTGACATGTACAATATGCAGTAAGGCCACATTCCTTGTTACTATGTCATCAGATTATATGCATGTATTGGAACTTGTTTTATATAAATTCATGTAAATTTTAGGTAAATGTAAGAGTTACATATTAAATAACTTACATATACCAAAAGCTGTGTAAGCCCTTACATCTTTAGAAGATGTAAATAAGAAAAAAACCCCAAATGAAAAATTTCTGGGAGATACCTGGTTCTGGGAGATACATTTTGATTATAAATAGTTAACTTTAATTAAATGTTCATATAATGCAGTCTTGGATATTGTACTAATAGACAGCATTAGTCAAGGAATTTTGTACCATTTTATGAGATTAAAATAAGCTATAGTTAGTGTCTTTTAATTTTATTCTTTTTAAAAATTAAAAGACACTAATAAAAATTTTTAATTTTTTTCAATTTATTTTTGAAAAGAGTCAAATGTATATTACTGGAGTCATGAAGTTCTGAACTCTACACTAACATTGCCACTAATGTATCTGCAAATCAAGAGTGAATGGAATGATGTGGGTAATAATCTCATAAAGAAAGAGTTCTTCAGGATTACGCTTATCACAATGCATTGATATTCTTAAGGTTTATGGATTTCACGTGGGGATGCGTTGCTTGTGAATACTTGATCCATAATGTGCAGAGAGTTTTTTTGCACTATTTATTCATTTCATTTTTCCAATAAATTTTTTGAAAAGGTATTCAAACACTATGGAAACACATAATCAAACCTATGTCTCAGAATTCCATCTCACTGGTTTCTCAGAGGACCCAAACCTGCAGCCTCTTCTCTTTTGGATGTTCCTGTCCATGTACCTGCTCACAGTGCTGGGGAACCTGCTCCTCATCCTGGCTGTCAGCTCTGACTCCCATCTCCACACCCCCATGTACTTCTTCCTGTCCAACCTGTCCTTTGTGGACATCTTTTTCACCTCCACCACCATCCCAAAGATGATTGTGGACATCCTAACTCACAGCAGAGTCATCTCCTACATGGGCTGCCTGACACAGATGTCTCTTTTTCTCATTTTTGCAAGTATGGATGACATGCTCCTGACTGTGATGGCCTATGACCGCTTTGTGGCCATCTGCCACCCTCTGAATTATTCAGCCATTATGAATCTTCGCCTCTGTGTCTTATTAATTTTGGTGTCTATATTTATTAGCCTTTTGGACTCCCAGTTGCACAATTTAGTTGTCTTGCAATTTACCTGCTTCAAAGATGTGGAGATTGCTAATTTCTTCTGCCATCCTTCTCAAGTCTTTAACCTTTCATGTTCTGATACTTTAATCAAAACCATGGTCACATATTTTGTTGGTGCCATATTTGGCTTTATTCCCATGTCACTAATCCTTTTCTCTTACTATAAAATTGTTTCCTCCATTCTCAAAATCCCTTCATTAGGTGGGAGGTATAAAGGTGGGAGGTATAAAGCTTTTTCTACCTGCAGTTCTCATGTGTTAGTAGTTTGCCTATTTTATGGAACCAGCATTGGAGAATACCTTGGTTCAACTGCATCCTATTCTCCCAGCAAGGGCATGGTGGCCTCCCTGATGTACACTGTGGTCACTCCTATGCTGAACCCCTTCATCTACAGCCTGAGGAACAGGGACATCAGTAACACCCTGAAGAGACTGCACAGATGGAGAATCTAATCCTTGGATGTTTGGCATCTATTTGGAATTTAGGTTGAGAAATGGAGCTAATCTGAACACTCACAGCTCAATGTAAATATTGCCTGCTGGGTTATGTTATTTCAGAAGTTTGATACCTTCAATTTTATGTAATGTTTCATAGAAGAATCATGGCTGATTGGGGTATGGTGGAATTTTTCATTTTAATATCAGTGCAAAATTCACTTGTGAAATTTCCTGTAGATGGTTAAGAGTGATACTACACAAAAATAACATTGTATTTTGTGCTACAAGACCATATTGAAAAGTGATAAATTTATTATATGTATCTTGGAACAATGAAAACTGGAAATAAAAAGATGAGAAATGTTTAAGTTTATAAAAATTTATTAAAGACTTCAAACAACTGTGCAACAAACATACTAGAAATAGAAACTCTAGAACAGCAGTAAAGATGTTTCAGAAGTGTGCCCTTGCAGGCCATTTCCCCAGATGAGCTACATCCAATTCTCCCTCCTTCCTGGCCCACCTCCCTTCCTCCTCAGGCAAGAGAGGAGTGGTTCTGATTGGAAGGACAATCTTCCTGATTTCAAGTGGGCAGGGGTCAGGGGAAAGTCTTGTTTGCAAATACTTGTTACTGGATATCAGAAAAAAATAAAACAAGCAGGTGACTGTCACGAAGTCTTCCTGTGCATTCTTGAAAGGTACATTCTACATGCCCAGGAACAAAGAAGCTTCTGGAAAGAGGATGAGCACCAGGGATTCCTTGTTCCATTTCTGAACCATGATGGAGTTCAGTGTGCTGGTCACTCTGCAATCCCCATGCTGAATAAAAACTGCAGTGCACCTGCCATCGCTAGCTACTCCTAAACTTCAAAACCAGAACATGTTCCATAAAGCTTCTTTGAAAGGAATATACATACATGTTCAGCTGTGATGGCACACACCTCTAACCCTAGCACTCAGTAGGTTGAGATGAGAGGATCACTGAAAGTTCGATGCCAAGCTGGCCTCCATAGTGAGTTCAAGGCCATCATGAACAACGTGGTGAGATCCTCCCTCAAGAGAGACATGGGGCAAGGGAAGGCATATATTCATGCACTCATATACACACAGACACACACAGAGAAATACACAGAGCACATCAAAAAATACTCAAATACCTTTCATGGTGATCATGATTACCATGAGTTACACAAATTCTTTCTATCCATTTGGTTGGGGATTGATAGGTCTACGTGAACACATTATATTTCCATCCTTTGGAGCATGTAGAGGAAACACAAGAAGGCTCCCCTCTTGGGATGTCTGGGAAAAGCAACAGGACAGTTAACAAAAGTGAAGCAAGGCAGGAGAGGATGAGCCCAGATGCCCAGGTGAAAAAGCTTCTTTTCAAGACAAAGGGAAGAAAATACTGGAGGCTTGTGGACAATAATCTGTCACTGTCTCTATATCTTTATCTGTCTCAGGTGCTGATCAGGGAAGGAAGATGAAAAAAGTGAGGCTCTCAGATATCAGCAATCTCTTTACATTCTAGATAAGTGCAAAAACAAGGCCTGTCATAAACAGGTGCTCCCACAAAAGATAGGGAGTAGAAGAGAAAGGGAAACCAGGAGAGGGACTGCAGAGTCAGTGATATTCTGGAAAGCTGGGAGATTCTGACAAGGAAGAGTCATAGAAGTGACCATAAGACTGGCATTGCATCAAGCTAGGATGGTTGATCAGGGTGGGTGTAGACTGCACCAGTAAGGATGCTAGGGTGTGCCCATCTGGCCCACAGGGACCCAGAGTGGGCAGAGCACACACAAGCACAAGACCACCCACAATTATAGGAATCTACAATAAAAGCACCTGTCAGTGCTATTACTCACAAGAGGATAAAACATCACAGACCAAAAAGATGCCACCAGGAATATGATGCCATCAGGAATGTGATAAACTCAGGTATGTGGGGTTTGAAAGTCTACTGATTTGTGACCTATATCAACACTTCTCCTCCCATCTTCCACTTCCTTAGAAAGCTAACCAGACAGCCTTAAGTTGCCTAGAGCACCAGCGTTGTGTGCTGAACCTGGAAGCAGGGAATTGATGCAGTGGGACAGAAACCATTTTGCCAGTAGCTATAACAGATGAGGCACATGGTAGCCAGGAAAACCAAGGCTCAGATTGTGGAGGAATTCCATGCCAGGAGAAAGCAGAGCAGGTAGCAGACCTTGAGTATGGAGTGCTTGAACCATAGATCACAGCTGAGGGACTTGAGGATGAGGATGGGCAGCAATGGAGGTAACACATGATCTCTGCTGGGCAGGCCTTTCCCAAATGCTGCTGGGCACTGCTGCAGGAACTGACCTAGTGGGAGCCTGGGGGCACAGTGCTCCCTTCTGCTTCTTCAACTCTCTCTCCAGGAGTGGAGCTGCTGTATTCTCTGCCTGTAAACCTGGTATCACTAAGGCAGCAGGGACCCTCTGAGCCCTGCCATGGCACCTAGCCCCTGTCCCTAGGCTGCACTCAAAGATGAGTTTTTTTTTTTAACAAAAGAGTTTTACTAAGTGAATCATACACTTGAGATTAAGATTAGGGTGGGGAGATCAGTTCTTCCAGTTTCAAAGCCAAACCTTCTGGCTGTGGATGTGGAGCCAACTGAGTATGGACTGAAACCTCCAAAAACTGTCACTAAGTCAAGAAGGGAGAAGAAAGATTTCAGAAATATTATTCTCACGCAGTTTTCTCTGTTTTCTATATTATTTAACATTACTGAAGACTTCAAAGAGCTTTGGTTCATGTTAGCGCTATCTTGAGAGCATGCTGAGGTAGAAATTTAAAGGAAATTGATGGCCCGGAACCTCTACCATGGGCCCGCCCTGCCACCAGGAACATAGGGGAAGCCTGCATCAGGGGTAGGCTGCCCGGAACCTCCACCAAGGGCCCGCCTTGCCACCGGGAGCATCGAGGGGGCCTGCCCAAGACTGAAAACTGCCCTGGACTGCTTCAGCTGGGCCCACCCTCCCATCTGGAACATCAGAAGATCTCAGCGGGATTCAGTTAGTGTGAGAAAATTTGGAATTTTGCTCCCAGGTGGCGAACTTTGGACTACACGGATTGACTGTATCAGTGTGGTGAGTATAACCCTAAAATAGAGGTGTACAGGGGATAAATAGGGCCAGTAGTAAAACCCCCTCCAACTAAATGTAAGACTTTGTTGTGTCTGAAAATAGTGTGTGTGATCCCCTCCTACACATAGAAAACACCAGGCAGAGTGAAAATGACAAAACGAAAAACCAAAATGCAGTCTCAAGCATATAGTTGACCAGAAGCAAGTATAGGAGACATTCAGATAGAGGACCCCAAAAGTAACACATCAGGAATCTCTGAAAAGATAGCCAGTGAAATAAAAAAACAACTGCATCAGGCTATAGAGGAAATCAAATTAGAAGTAGTCTCCCATGTAAAGAGAGAAATAACAACTTTAGTAAAGGAGTTGTTGAATGCAGCTAAAGAAGAACTAGAGAAAAAAGTACATGAGCATGGGAAACTTATTGAAACTTTGAATGAAAAATATAGAAAACAAGCAGAATTCATGAAACAAACTCAACGAGACATCCAAGAAACAAAATATTCTATTGAAAGCATGCAAAACCACCTAAAGGAAGCTGAGGATAGGATTTCGGGCCTTGAGAAAAGGATTACAGTTAGTGATCAGGAAAGGATAGAACTTTAAAAATAACAAAGCAGCATGAAATGACAATCCAAAAGCTTCATGATCATGCCAAGAGCAACAATATAAGAATAATGGGCATTAGTGAAGATACAGGAGTCCAGGCAAATGACATACATAAAGTATTTACGGAAATAATAGCAGAAAATTTCCCAAACATGGGGAAAGAATCTAACATGCAAATAAGTGAGTCATATAGAACACCAAACAGTCACAATCAACATAGATCCACACCCAAACACATAATAATTAAGATCTCAGACATACAGCATAAAAACAGAATACTAAAAGCTGCCAGAGAAAAGACACAACTCACCTATCAAGGAAAGCCCATTAGAATCATGGCAGAGTTTTCTGCACAAACACTCAAGTCAAGAAGAGCTTGGAGTGAGATATTTCAAGCCCTGAAAGAAAACAACCTTCAACCCAGACTGATGTATGTGTATTTTATTCCAAAAACGAAATAAAGGCAGAAAAATATTTAATAATTATGTGAAAATAATAGAAGTGATTTAGACATAGTTATGCACAATAATGGATGGGTAGAAGTTAAACAAGGGGATAGATCTTTTGCAGATAGAAAGATGTTCTTCACATGGGTAAAGAAGAATGTAAAACTTCTTGTGGACACCTATTTTGTTTCTTCTTCTTCTTCTTCTTCTTCTTCTTCTTCTTCTTCTTCTTCTTCTTCTTCTTCTTCTTCTTCTTCTTCTTCTTCTTCATTAATTCCAGGAGATCCTTTGAGGCTAGGAGGGCAGGGACCAATCTGGCTAATGATCAGCTCTGTGTATTGAGGCCTCCAATGTCAGAGAATAGTTAATAAGCAGCTCCTAGTCCTTTAATGACTCCAGTCCAGTGAGCTCCATACCTATTTCCCAGACTCTATTGTTGTCAGAATCAGGACATTCCTGCCTGATTTTTTTATTAATTTCATTCTAAAGACAAAGACCAAAACTTTATTGGGCAGCAGACATAAGAAGGTCTTTGAATCTACTGTCCTTGACTATGATGCAGCAGAAAAATAGCATCACCCCATAAGTGAAGAACTCATGAATATGATAGAATCCTTGAAAGTATTGTTTCATCATCACAAGGACAAATATAACAGCTTGGGTGGTCAGACGGGAAGATACAAATATGAAAAATATCCATTATAAGGAATGGAAATTTTGGTGTTCTAGTTTTTAGTGCAGAAAGCAAAATTATCTCAAATGTACTTTCTACATTCCCTGTTTCTGCTTTCTACTGATTCTCTTGCATAACAGCAGAAAACATGTCCTTCATTGTCTCCTAAGCCCTTGAAAAAAATTAGGAAGTTGACAATAAATATGTAGAGAAAAGGGATAGGTGTAGCATAATCTGGCAGTGAGAGCTTCCTGTATCCCAGGTACTAAGCAGCTTGTCCTATTTCATGTGATTTTTCTTTCTACAGCTGTAAATGCCCATATTGTTGTTGTTTATGGAAAACAGAAGAGTCTTTTTCTTGTAAGCTGCATTAGGTTGTTAGGTTAAAAACATGACTCAGTTGAATTAGTATGTCTGATTGGAGACAAAGGCATCATACAAAAGTAGTTCTGGCAGGTTTTCCTCTTATAAAAGAGACTTCATTTCTCCATCACTTCAAGAACACACCCTTTGCCTACTTTACCTTTAATTTTGGGGGTTACTGAAAGATCACAGAGCACAGCAGGGAATGGCACAAGCTGTGTCCACCATCGACAGTCATAGTCATAGATAGTCATAGATAGCAAAGATCTCAGCAAACACTTCCTGAACCATTCCCTGAACCATTCAGCACAGATTTCTGTCTTGCCACCACTGTGGGAAGTTCTTCCTGCTTCTTGTACTTGTGATTATTTCACTCAATCTCAAGTTGGGAAATGTCTTGGTTTCATTTCCTTTAGGAACTGAAAGAGTTAAAGATACATCTCTGAAAAATCTTTGGATATGAACTCTGAAGCTCTGCTTAACTCTTTCTGAGGATTGGGAAACAAGGAAAAATCATAGTGCACTGGGCAGCATCTGGCAATTTATTTTATAATACTTCAGGCTGTACGTATTATTTCTGTGATGCTGGGCAGGTTTTTAATGTCTCTGAGAAAGACTTGTCACTAATGTGAATTTCTAATTGTAACAATGGTACCAAGGTTTAAACGGGTAAGAAATGCTTTATTTGAGGTTAACAGGTATAAAGTTAGAACAAAATGAAGTTTACCTGTCTTTATTATTCGTACTATGATAATCTTTGTACTAGTTACAGCCCATGATCGAAATTGTTCTTTTTCATTTCTGTTGCAGAACGTGTTGTTTTTGCCTTGGTGTAACTATATGCATATGTTTGGAGAGGAATGATGTACTTCACTTTATATCTGATTTCCCAAAGCCAATACATCGTTTGGCACAGAAGAGGCATCAAAAATAAAAACCTTTGTTAAACATGGAAAGGACCCATCTAGGAGCCACAATAATTGTCCGTAATCAATGTGACACTAAGATGGGTAATGTGTACCTGTCCGCACATTTCTT